>VMDR010002104.1:0-100860 GCA_007922815.1 Macrotus californicus | reverse complement strand
CCCCCCCCCCCCGAAAAAAAGCAATAGCCTGATGAGAACACCGCTGGGAACAGTAATTGAATGAATCAAACCTGCGTCCTCACCCCGTTCAGGTCCGGCAAAGAGATGACATTTAAGGACAGCTGTTTCTCCTCTGCAGCTACATTAGCTGCAGTATTTTCCTTTAGCAACATGCATCAAGTGTTCCAGAGACAATCTCC
The DNA here is from genome assembly GCA_007922815.1 of Macrotus californicus. Taxonomy (NCBI): domain Eukaryota; kingdom Metazoa; phylum Chordata; class Mammalia; order Chiroptera; family Phyllostomidae; genus Macrotus; species Macrotus californicus. Next base: position 100,660 of record VMDR010002104.1, on the reverse strand, counting down.
TGAATTTTTAAGCAGGGTCTGGCTGAGAAACAGTTGCTGAGGATATCTGTCTGTTTTTTGTTGTTTATTTTTCCTTTTTCCATTACAAGCCCTATTTTTATATACAAATTTGACCACTTTGGTCAAGCCTGTCTAAAATATGGCAAGGAAATAAGACTTTAAAGACATGTTCACTTTTTGGGTATTGTTGACACTAAGAGTGGAATTGATTCTAGTTGAGAAAATTCATGACCAAGTTAAACTCACAAACTACAAACTTATTTCCAGGGACTTTCAGTCCACAAACCCAATCTGTATTCACTAATAGGGCCTGGGAACTCGATTCCCCATTGGAAACAAGAAGATATTGGAGCTTTATAACGTACGTGCAATAGAAAATGGTGCGTTGTTCCCTTTTATATCCCTTTCTAATTTATCTCCTTTATTAAAGTGTATCTACTATCTTACGAAAGGAAACCAAAGTAGATAGAAATAAAGTTCTGGCCAAAATTGCTTGCCACAAAGGTGCAGTACACCGCCTTGTCTGTGGAAAACAGAACAGGTTGATCTCAGGACCAGGAAGGATGAGGATACTGCCTCTCATCCCAGAAGAGAGATGGGGGAACTAGAGCGTGTGCTGGGTTTCAGGATGGGGGTGCGCCTTCTTCCCTTCTGGCTACACATAGGAATGGGTGAGACTCAAAACACCTCTGCGACGCCTAAACGAAACTTTCATTTTGGAAAGTTAACACGTCAGCTAGCACCAGTTTGCAAGATGAATTGAACCTAGAAAGAACATTACCCTCCTTTTTGAATATAGACATATGAAAGGATGCCCAACATCACTAGCCATCAGAGAGATGCAAATTACAACCACAATGAAATAGCACCTCGCACCTGTCGGAATGGCTGTCATCAGTAAAGCCACAAATAACAAGTGTTGGAGAGGATGTGGAGAAAAGGGAACCCTCGTGCACTGTGGGTGGGAATGCAGACTGGTGCAGCCAGTGTGGAAAACAGTACGGGATTTCCTCAAAAAACTAAAAATAGAACTGCCTTTTGACTCAGCGATTCCACTGCTGGGATTATACCCTACAAATCCTGAAACACCAATTCAAAAGAACCTATGCACCCCAACATTCATAGCAGCACAATTTACAATAGCCAAGTGCTGGAAATAACCTAAGTGCCCATCAGTCAATGAGTGGATCAAAAAACTCTGGTCCATTTACGCAATGGAATTCTACACAGCAGAGAAAAGAAGGAGATCCTACCCTTCGCAACAGCATGGATGGAACTGGAGAGCATTATGCTATGTGAAATAAGCCAGTCGGTGAAAGACGAATACCATATGATCTCACCTATTAGAGGAAGCTAATGAGCAAAATAAACTAGTGAGCAAAATAGAACCAGAGGCATAGAAACAAGGAATAGACTGACAGTGACCAGAGGGGAGAGGAGAGAGGGGAGGGAGGTAAGAGAGGACAGAAGGGGAAGGGACTAGTCAAGGAAGCTGCATGAGTGACCCATGGCCATGGGCAACAGGGTAGGGATTGACTGTGGGAGTGGGGGATAGGGATTGACTGTGGGCAAAGGGGGAAAATTGGGACAATTGTAATAGAATAACAATAAAATATTTAATATAAAAGAAAGAAAACTCTGGTTCTATGAGAGGAAGGTTATTGTTCTAATAAGGAGTCTTTCTAGGTTAGAGATATAGTTACTAGTACCTATGGCTAATGTATAGTTACTCTCTTCAGCACCCTACATATATTTCTTAGTTAACCTTCCCCATAGTTAATATTAGTTAAACGGATAGTCATCATCTACATCATCATCTCCATATATTACTTTGCTTAGAGGACAAGGTAAGCTAAGGGGTAACTTTCTGTTATTTCTTTGCTGCTTTCTATTAGGGGTTGAATGCTCCTGATGAAAGTTATGATATTACCTAGTGGATACCATGTAGCTGATAGCAGGTGAGAAAGCAGATTCGGGCCAAGCAGAGAAGATGCCTTCTCCAGGGTCTGAGTTTTCAAAAGACAAAACCCCTTCCGGCCAGGTGCAGGACGAATAAGCTATTGGCCTGCGTTTTCCTTAGTGATTTTTAACAGCAGTATATATGCCAAGAAGTTTAGATCTTTTCTGTCACTTGTATGTGGCTTATGACTTTTGCTAAACAAAATATTTTGGTTAAAATTATATTTACATGGTTGTTTCTCATTTTTTTTAGACTTCTGCATTTTGTATCTAGCTGACCAAGTCTTCCTCATGGAACAGTAAAGAGTCTAAGAATGTGGCCATGTTTGTTGCCTCGATTTTTCCCTCCACTGATCTAACCCAGGTGCCCCTTCTTCCTGGGGACCACAGCCAGGCCTCACTTTAATGTTTCAGCAACACCTAAGGGATGAGTTTCCACCTGTGTGACCTTAATCACACTGCCTCCCCTTAACTAACACATTGCTCCCTCCTCTCCCGCATTCCCATTGGTTAACCCTACATATCCTCAAAGATTCCACTCAGTGGCATCTCCTCCAAGAAAGCTTTCTTACCTTCAACAGGTCTTACTTTGTGCCCCAAGTCCTCACATCCATCATGAATAGATTCGGAAACCAATTTTACCACAGGCTGACTGATGGGGACAAGTTCAGTTCCTAAGGCATCTCATCAACATTACAAAGAAAAGGACACGAAACATGCTGTGATGTGAGGCCGCCATATTCCACAAGACCACATGCTTCGTAATGCATTTCATGTCTGTGTCTCCCCTGTGACTGTGAACTGCTTGCCGTGACAGCTGTCCCTTGGTCAAACACATCTCTGAACCCTTTACACAAAATCTGGAGCCGAAAGGGGGTCCAGGGATATTTGACACACCGACAACTAAATTAGCAAAAGGAAGAGTTGATAGGTTTACCGTAATAACAGAGTAGACAGAGGGTTAGAATTTCTGGGACAATTAAGAAGGTTACTGGTTCCAGCCCCACATCAGATGATTTTGAAAGCAAATCCCTGTTTCATATATCTGTGATGCTCACGCTTCCCCTTTATTATAATTTTCTTTTGAAATACTGCAGAGAACTGAAGCTTGAATCCTTGAGGACCTCAGTGAATCTCTTATTACATTACTCTGAAAAAGATTGTTTTGTGCTTGATGCTCACACACAAAAACTGCTTTTTTCCTGCCCTCCTCCCCAAAGTCCCTAAAGCATTTCTAGAAAAAGCGAGATAAACTTAGTTTATCAAAGACACCAAAGAGAATTTTAACATAGTAAAAGAAAAGCACAAGTGAAGATTTCTGAAGTATATTCTTTGGAGAAATTATTATTGTATTTGAAACATAAGACATTTCATAATGAAAGCTTTCCTCGAGAAGTTCAGACTTTTAGATATTCAAAATAACTTTTAAAACCAAAAAGAACACAGCACCCCTCTCATCCGGTGACTCTAATCATGACCTACATTATCGTGGATAATCCATCCTTCTTTTTCTTGGCCTCTACATGTGCATCTCTACGTCTCTAAGAAACAATTTCACCTTAAACGCACATGTCATAACACTAATAAGAATAACAACAACAATAATAATAATAGCAGCAAGCACTTACCTCGGGCTTGACACGTGCCCAAAACTGGGTTTGCATGATACATATGTAACATAAACACAGATTCATACATATGCATGATATAGACATGATATACACCCACATATACATATTCATTAAAACTTCAAAAGCCAGACTTACCGGGCAGACACCAACATTTTCTTCTTTTTCGTGAAAGAGGACAATGAGGCACAGAATGCTGGCTTAAAGATCCCGTTGTAGGGCGCACGGCCGAAAGCTGGCGAGGTGGGACTTGAACTCAGGCAGTCTGGAGGCAGGGTCTGTCTACCGACCACCCCATCCCCCCACCCTCCCATGGCTGGAAGTGTGTGACTTACAGACACAGAGCGGGGTTCAGACCTGCCCTCCACCCTCATCATGGAACTCCGTCAATTCACAGCAAGAACCTGGCTTCATTAACTTAATTAAGCGGAACCACAGGCAGGTTTCTCATCTGGACAATGAAATTTTTTAACTTCACGGTCCTTTTGGGAGGGTAGCATGAAACCACCTGTGGAAAGGTTCCAGCACAGTGCCCAGGCACAGCAGGTGGTTAATAAATGCTCATTTAAGATTAAACTTCTGGTCGTTGTCCCAACACCACGTGGGGGCTGGTTTCCCTGCCTGTTGCACCTGCGCTTCCCCTCACCTTTAAAGGCCACTGAAACTTCTGATACCAGCTAGTCAGAGAAACCGACCGAGCAACAGCACACAGCCCATTATTCTCCAGACGCATTCTCTCACGCCTGGGGTCTTACATACATCACAAAATAGTCTGCATATACACAGAAATCAGACTGGGCATAGAGATGGAAGGACAAGCCCACAGGTGAACAGGCGGTGCACTAACAATCCACGGAGGTGCATGAAAAGACAAGAGCTTGCAATGCCATCACAAATCAAAGCTTTGGAAACGCCACATTTCGCTCGAGCCCCGTTTCACTAATGACAACATTCAGGGCACACGGATGAGGACCCCGAGGCCGCTCATCCCGCCAGGACGCAGAAAGCCTGAAAACCACGAGAGAAAACGTTTTGACTCCAGTCGTACAGCACTAATTCTGGGTCGCAGGGGGTACATTTCCCATTTAAAAAAAAAAAAAAAGCCAGTTCAACTGCATGACAATTATGAGCCATGCAACCCATCAGCTCCGTTCCCTTTTAAAGCCATACAAAACTAAAAGTCTCAAGATACAAGGTGAGAAATGAGGCACTGTTAGCGTAAGGAAAAGCATTTGAAGCAAAGACAGAAGCACTGATAACTTACCTTCTCCGACATTGGACACCTAGTCACAGGGCCAGGGCTGGGGTCGGGTCCAGGTGAGTGGAGTGTGGGGTTCCCCACGAAGGCAAACAGGGTGCAGCTGGAGCCTGCAGGGTGTACTTGCTGGCTTCGGGTGTGTGGGGAGAAGGTCAAGCGGGTCCCCGTCCCCATGGAGGTGAAGGGACAGGATAGGCTGCGACGCACAAAGCATCCCCGAGGCCGGAGGTACTGACTGCTGGGTGGCAGCCACTCTTCTCAGAGGAAGATCTCGCGTGATCTCAGGAGCTTTATGGGGCTGATCCGGGGAAGCCTAGGATGAGAATCACCTGGGCACTCCAGGTGCCAGAGTCCCCTTCATCCACCTACCAAGCAAACCCCAGCCCTTGTCTACACATCCGCTGGCGCCCCACTTCTGCGGCACCTTGTCCCAGGGGCCCCGTCAGGATGGAACCCTGCCCCAAGGCCCTTGCAGGGGCAGGACGGCCCTAAGTCAGAGGATGATGATCTGCGCATTCACAGGCTGCAAGTCTGTCACCTTCCAGGCAGTGGAAGGCCCCCGGATTCGGCTGCCAGGGTCCTTGGCGCAGCAACCAGAACGCGCCATTCCACTGTCCCGGGGTCAACTCCTCCTTCCAGCTGCAGCGCAGTGTCTAGAATCCATCCCAGGAAACCAAGGCCGGCTGTTCTGGGAGCCCTTCTCCTGGAGAGCAGCCCCAGGGCATTGCTCTCTCCTGACCTCACCCACCTGATGCCACCCTGCTCTGGGGCACCTGGCCTCTGCACACAGGCCTCTCTGTTGGAAAGGGTCTCCTCTTCTGAACACCGTTGGGACCCCAGCCCCAGGTGGGGCCTCGGCGGGATGGGTGGAGTATAGGGTTTCCCAGGAAGGCAAACAGGGTGCAGTTGGAGCCCACAGGGTGCGCTTAGTGGCTTCAGGTGTGTGGAGGGGCATGAGGGCAGGTCCAGGTGGCTGGAGAGGGAGAGGCTGGGCGGGGCTGGGCGGGGATGCACGGAGCCGCAGGGGCGGCTCTCACACCCTTCACCTGTAAGGAGGGGCTGCCGGTGAAACGTGACTCACTCATGGAGACAAAGACATCCACGGCTGAAGTCGAAAAGAGCCTCTAGGACAGCCTCAGCCGGTGAAGGTCACCAGGGCTCCCCCATAGGACGGAGGACACCGAGGTGCCTATTGGGACTAGACACCAGCAGGTCAGTGGATGCAGAAAGAGGTAAGGACACCAGATCCTTGACCCATGCACCTGCTGGAAAAGGAAACATTTCTATTCCACGGTCAGTGGCTGAGGTGGACAGAGGTCATGAGATTTCTGAAAAGATACTGACAATGAGGGAAAAGGAGTGGTGGCTTTGAAGGTGTCGAAGACGAGATGGGAGGTGATTCAGGGGAACAGTGTCACAACTGGGCTGAGCCCCCAGCTGAGTCTTGAAGGCCCTTATCACCCTGGGCATGAGCCCAAAGACACAGGGTCAGAGTATTTGCTACACTCCGTGGAAAACATTGGCATTCATATCTACTTGTCTAATTGTCTCAGGGCAAGGATGTCCTCTCGTTCATCTCTCCTTCCCAACATCTTGTGCATGGCTGGGCACAGAATAAGTTCTGAATAAGTGCTTGATGAATGAATGAACGGTCATTCAATAGACATCAAAACTACAGTAACTGTTACAGGAAAATGAGAAACAACCATATCATTGTTAAGAAAGTCTTGCTAACTTGCATTCTTTTTTTGTGGAAAATAACAAAGTTTAAATGGGTAAGAATCCAGAACAAAAGATGCATTGGGCATGAGAGTGCTGTTTTCTCTTTCTGACGAGATTCTTCCTCTCCTTTCCTTCCTTTAAAAGATCCCACAAAACAACTGAACTCTAAGAAGCCAGGGGTTTTTTGAAAAGATGAGCAGTGCCTTTAGCCAGGAAGACTTTTTAGGGGATTAAGGTTAAGTTCATGGTTGAATATGTAATTTGCCTTGATGTCCAGCCACAAGATGGTGACCATACTTGATATCTTGAATGTGGCAAACAGTCATCATCCTCCCAGATGGAATGGAACTTAGATCTAAATAGCTAAACACTCGGAACCAAAATAAAGAAGTAAATATGAACAATTCCAAGCTCTGGCAGCTCATCTTACCCCTTCTGCTAAGAGCATTACCATTTGTTATTCTGGAATTGCATTCAACATGTTTTTATCTGCAAAAGCCCTGAATTCTTTGCTACAGACCAAATATTCTGATTGGCTTCTTCTTGCTTCTTTACACTGATTTAAAAATAAAACAATCAAGTCTTTATGAGGTGGTAGCCTCATTTTGGAGACAAATTCCCAGCATACAGAATACTTTGCCCAGTGCCAGGTTTGCGGATCAGAGCTGAGCAGCGGAGACATAAGAACCCTTAATCTATATTTGCGCTATTTTCTATCATTTGATTTCTAATATGGAAGCCATTTCTGGCTAAAGAAACAAAACTACATTTCAGACCCTTCCTTCCTCTAATAGGGAATCATGAAGTGTTGCAACCGGATATGACTTTCGGCAACATTCATGCAACTCATGTGCCCCGCCACATGGTGCTCACGGGACATGTCAGAGGAAGATGGAGACAGAGTGTCCCCAACAACAGGGAACATGGTGCCTCACCTCCAGCCAGTTGCCTCCAGCCTCAAGCGGTCTCATCGGTTCATGACCCTGGGTGACACAGATATCATCACCTTTTGTGCCAAGATGTCACCAGGCGGGGAACCACCACCGCCTTAGAGATCATATGATCTAACTAACTCAAAAAGAAATGCTCGCTACGACCATTCCGGCTCGGGCTGATTTGACCTCGGTTTGTATGTTTTCCGCAACGGATTTCCCGACACTTCCTAAAACCACCACCCTTGCTGAAAGATCTTCCAGGGAAACAGGTTCAACAGACCCCCTTCTCACTTCTGTGAATTGATGCAGATGCTGGCATTGGGGGCTACAGTGGTTACAACGTCACATACTAGTCTGGAACCCTGAGAGACAGACAGTACACCCCTTCTTCAGTTATCAGCTCTGCGGGACATGACATTTTCAGTTCCCTCAGATGCTTCTGAAATGGCAAGGCTCAAGAACCTTCCACAATTCAGCAGTAATCTCATTTACATGAAAATGATCCTTTTTTAAATGCGGGGTCTAGTACTCAATGCCAGATGTGATGGGGCCAAAGCTTATTAAAATGTATCCGTTATTTCCTCAATTATTATTTAATCAAGCATAGACAGATCTTTTTTTTCTTCTTCTTCTTAGCAGCTTCATTGTATTTTTTTTTGTTTGCCTCGAATTTGTGGTCAGAGAAAAACCTCAGGATATTTTATAGAAAACTGCTATAGAATCCAATTATGTCTTCATCCTGTACTTACCCATTTTGTTGTTGTTGTTGTTTTAACTATATTTTATTGATTATGCCATTACAGTTGTCCCATTCCCCCCCCTTTATTCCCCTCCACCCTGCACACCCCTTCCCACCCCCATTCCCCCTCTTTAGTTCATGTCCATGGGTCATATATATAAGTTCTTTGGCTTCTACATTTCCTATACTATTCTTAACCTCCCCCTGTCTATCTTCTACCTACCATTTATGCTACTTATTCCCTCTACCTTTCACCTCTCTCTCCCCACTTACTCCCCTAATGATAACCCTCCATGTGATCTCCATTTCTGTAATTCTATTCCTGTTCTAGTTGTTTGCTTTGTTTGTTTTTGTTTTTGTTTTAGGTTCAGTTGTTAATGCCTGAAACAGACTGACAGCTTTCGGTGGAGGGGGGGGAGGGGGTGGAAGAAGGGAAAGGATCAGCCAAAGGACATACATGCATGACCCACAGACACAAACAACAGTGTGGTGACGGCCAGAGGGAAGGGCGTGCAAGCGTGGAGGGGAGGTGGGCAAGGGGGGAGCAGGAAATGGGGACATCTATAATAGCGTAAACAATAAAGTAAAAAACATTAGTTTTATAGAAATTGTAGGTTCACGGCAAAACTGAGCAGAGAGTTCAGAGCTCCGGTACAGCCTCTCTCTCTCAACACGCGCACAAGCTCCCGCATTACTGACATCCCGCCCCAGAGCGGTGCGTTTGTTACAAGGATGAGCCGACACTAACACATCATTAGCACCCAAAGCCCACGGTTTACCTCGGGGCTTGCTCCTGATGTACATTTGGAGTTCGAACAGGTGTGTTAATGACATGTGTGCACCATTATCCTATTGCGTGAAATAGTCTCACTGCCCTAAAACCCCCGTGCCCCACCTGTTCTTCCCTCCCCCAGTCCTAACTCCTGGCCACCCTTCATCTTTCCACTGTCTCCATAGTTTTGCTTTTCTAGAACGTCGCGTAGCTGGAATTATACAGCATGCACTCTTCAGATTGACTTCTTTCCCACATAATACACATTTAATAATAATAATACACATTTAAAGTTCTTCCATGTCCTCTTTCTCCCCTGTCGCAACCAAGGAAGTTTATTCCAGGTGTGCAAGCGAGACTGATTCGATATTTGAAAAATGCATGTGAGCCACAAGCTAAAAATGAAAATTCACATCATCGTGTCAATTGATACATTAAAAGCCCTTGACAGAATTCATTACTCATTCATGATTAAAAAAGAAACCTGAGGAAAAGTTGGAATAAAAGGGCTCTCCCTCTTGATGAAAAGCACCTACACAAAAGACCTTAGGCTAACATCATGCTTAATAGTCAAAAACTGCGCTCTTTGCCCTCAGACCAGTAGAAGACAAGGGTGTCGGGTTTTGCCACTTGTATCCAGTATTGTGCTGGAGATTCTAACCAGGGACACTACCCCACTGAGTTCCACCACCCCCCAGCTATATTGAGGCACATATTTGAGGTATACAATGTGATCATTTAACAAAGACATACATGCATTATAAAATAATTAGCACAATCAAGGTGATTAACACAACTATCACCACAAAAGTTACCGTGTGTGTGTGTTGAGAACACAAAAGCTAGTCTCTTAGCAGGTTTCGAGTATTCAACACAACTGGGAACCTTTAACGGCTTCGAAGGTGAACAAGGTATCTTTCTGGATTTAAATACCTTTCGTGCCAATGCATTTGCTTTTGACTCAAGGTTTTATTTTCCTCTGGGGTGGGGGCAGGTGTTCCACTCACTGTCAGGCACTTTGTTAAGTGCTGGGAATGTGGTGATGACTGAGACACAGCCTTTTCCCTAACAAACTCAGTTTTGGGAGGAAAAATTTTAAAGCAAATCCAATAAACTCTGAGATATGCACCAAGTGCAACACAGGCAGTGAAGAGGTAAGAATCCATTGAACTTGGTGAATCAAGAAAGCTTTCTAAAAATAGCTGTCACCAGGGCTTGAAGGATCTGTAATAATCACACATCTGGGCAGCCCCTATTCGCAAGCAGTTTGATATGCATTTCATTTCCCATTAAGAAAAAAGTCCCTCCGAGTTTTATATTGTCATTATTATTATTACACTAGCTTAAGTGATCCAACAAGGCCATTGAGGACATGAAATGCTAGGCTTAGAGCTCATCTCTGAAGGGGCAGTAAAGCTTGGAAGGAGAGAGGGCTTTGTGATCAGAGCACCCTGTCTCTGAAACACAGCTCTACCACTGCCAGGTGAGAAAATTATTGATCCTTTCTGAGCCCCCGGCTTCCTGGCCTGCAACCTTAGATTGTCCTCGCATCAGGATGGTTGTGCACCTTATGTGACGTAAGAAATACACGTGAAGTGTCTAGCACTGTGCTGAGGAGAGTGAGCACTCAGCTGACCAGCGTTTGGTTTTCTCGACCTCATGTGGGGGTGGGGTGATGACATGGTGAATTGATGTTCCAGAAAAGCAACCAAGGTGCTAATAGGGAGGATGAACTCAAATATCAAGAAGCCGAAGAAGTGTTAGACAGTCATGAGGACTTTGCAGTAGTCTAGCCAAAAGATAATGAACTTGTAGCGAAGGCAATAGCAGCTGGGATAGAAAGAGGGAAGCGTTATGAGAAACATTCAAAAGTAGAAGTGCCTTGATGACAGGGGACCATCAGGAGTGGAGAGGAGGGCAGGGTAACCCGACAATGAATAATTTGGGAAAATGGTTTATGGTGCTGCCAGGACCTGAGACAGGGAACTCAGGTGGATGAGATGGTTTGAAGGCGGATGTTTTCTCTTTTAGACAGGTAGATTTAGGAATGCTTGTTGAAAACAGAGGTAAGCAGTTGGAGACAAAGGTCTAGGGCTCAAGAAAGATGCCAGGACTGTGTGTTTAGATTTTAAAGTCAAGACATACATGAGCGTTGAAGGCATGCTGAAAAATGGGATCAACCAGGAACAACATATAAGCCATTGCAGGAAAAGACCATGATGAGAAACCTGAGAAGTAATAATATGTAAGGGTCTAGCTATGGAGTGGGGTGGAAGAAACCCAGAAAAAGCCCAAATATGACTGGTCAGATATTTGGAAGAAAAGTGAAAGTGGATGAGGCCTAGAAACCAAGAGAAGAGAGACTTCAGAGGGAGGCTCAACCCCTAAATGACCTCAGGAAGGGTTAAAAACACTGGGACTAGTGGGAGGTCGCCCATCAAGTCTGACAGCTTCAGCGGATTCCATGGAAAGACGTTTATTGGGCTGAAAAAGAGGTGATGAATTTACAGAAGATAATAAGCATGAGCCAAGACACAGACGTGGGCAATTGCAAGGTGTGTTCCATGAATATTAAGGGCCCCATCTCTGGCTTATCTCATTTTTGTGCAAATTAGGAAAAGGCACCCCGCTGAGCAGACACAACCCCAAAGGCTTTGAGCTAGACAGGAGTACAGACCACTTGTCAGCTCCCTTATCCTTCCTGCTTTTGTAACACTTCTAGGTGAACAGTCCCATTTAGTTGAAATGCAGCATACAGAAAGGACAGCCCCAAGGCATAAATATGGAAAGACGTCTTATAGATCACACTAGAAGAGTCTTGAAAGATGCTTGAGACTTTTGTGCTCACTTCATGGGTCAATGGGGAACCGTCCTTGTCTGCCAAGTTCACTTCAGGAAGATGAGGTGGGCGTGGGGAAACTCTTCAGGTAGCGCTCCTAGTTGTGTGGCTTTGTGCAAACGATCATTTCCCCTTTGGTCTGATTTCTGACATTTTAAATGAAGTCTAGAAAATAAAAGGGAGGGGGTGTCAGAAAAAGCACAGAGTTTGGCCCTGAAGGATTGGTTTCTAAATTGTAACAAGAATTCGTTTCTGCAGGAGCAGATTAGGCAGATACAGAGAAAGGCAGTCTGGGCTCCACTTGGCTGTGAGTTAGGGTCCTGCTTTTCGACCTCTCAGAGGAACTTAAATGCTTTGAATGACTGTCGTCGCCTCTGCCTTGGGTCTTCCTCACAATCCCTGGTGCTAGGAGAAGAGCTGAGTCCCAGACAACTGAAACTTTACAAACTAAAAAGATCAGTCAACCCAACTATTGGGCTTCACGTGTATTCTCTCTCCCACTGATGCCATAAAAAGCTTGTAACACGACTACTGTCCAACTTGTCATTCCTCGATTGTTTTAATACAGCCGTTAATCTGGGGATGAATCAACAAAGGCGAGATAAAGGAGAAAAATAGCAGAGGAACGAGGAGATGCTAGGAAAAAGAAGAGATAAATGAGTTAGACTACGTTCAGCATTAGGGAGTGTCCACTGTGTGCCTTGCTCCATGTGACCAAGATGAGACACACTGTGTAATCCTCCTAGCCATCCCTGCCACTGATGTCAACATTTGATAGGTTAGAAACCGGAACCCCTTAGAGACTGGACGTGTCCAATAATGCTAAAGGCGACAGAGCCAAAATCGGGGATGAAGAGGAAATCTTAAGAGCAGCCAGAGAAAAAGGACAGGTGACTGGAGAGGAGCAGGCCTGGGGTTTCTATGAGAGGCCCCACCAGAAATAATACAAGTGAGAAGACAATGAGGCCACATTTTAAAGGACTGGGGGTAAAAATGCTGTCAGTCTTTAGTTCTACGCCCAGTGAGCATACTTGGAGAAAACGATAGGAAACACAAATATTATCAGACATACAAAAGCTGAAAGAATTCATCACCAGCCGACGTAGACTACAAGAATGGTTAAAGAAAGTGTTTTAGGGAAGACAAAACCCTACTCCACGCTCCTTACGAATGAGCAATGTCAACCTATTAATAAACAGCACGCTTCCTCACTGTGTGATTTCGGCCAAGTGACAACATTTTTGTGCTTCCGTTTTCTAATAAGTTGGAGAGATTGATGGTATCTATCTCAAAGGGTGGCTGTGAAGATTAAATCGTGATGAGTGTGTGTGTGCGCGCTCAGCCAGAAAAAAAAATGGCGGGCATAATATCACTGTAACTGTTTGCTCTTATTTATGGTTACATATATCTGCAGTAAAAGAGAAAAACATGATGAGAAGGGCATACACGGGGCAACCAATAAAAAGAATCAGAGAAAAAGAGCAAAAGACAGCCGGAGATGAAATGGCCCAATGACTAAGCACGTGATAAGTAAGGGAATGGAGCCGACCTGTCTTTCCCAGCTGCATGGAGAAGACAGGAGAGTTCTGACGAGAGAAGAGGAGCCCTTCCTCCTCCATGTGTGGAAGACTAAAGGAAAGAGCCTACTGTGGACCAGTGAGGAGGAGCTACCTACACTTGGGCATGGCTGAGCGTGAAATCAAGCCTTGAGCATTGCTTACAGGTTTAGGCACAGACTAACACCAGAAAGGAGTTCCTAATCTTCCCATCTGTGAATGAGCTTCTGGGTCCCAGGGTCCCTTTGAAATTACACATAAAAATGGACTATATAGACATATGGGGTGTGTGTGTGTGTGTGTGCATGTGTGCACAGGTGTGTTCAGGGAGAAGGTCCGTGGTCTTCATCAGATTGTCAGAGTAAAGACCTTGACCCCCAAAAATGACACGAATCACTGAGTCAAGAGAAAGACAACTAAAACTAGGAAGCACAGTAATTAGGTTGCTTCATTCTAAAAACGAGTTCTGTGCTCTAAAGATCCCCGGGATTTTTGTCAGTCCCTGGGATTACCGGGCCAACTAAAATGCATTAAAGATTGAGGCAGACACCAGACTGGAATTTATTCACTGACCAAGAGAACACTGTTGCTATAAAACCTGAACTTCAGAGAATGCACTCGCAGGCATTCTCTCCCTTCTCATCCAATTTTTAAAGGAAGCTATTGTCACCCCCAGAGACAGAATTAGAACTTAGAGCATTTAAATGGTCTCAATAGCAATTCTCCAAATAAGACATCCTCAGGAGTCTTACTCACTATTAGGATAATCCTGGCAAGGGGAAGAGAAGACATGAATTATTGTGACCCTAAGGACACGCTCTTTTCTCTGGATAAAGGTGGATGCTCCTTGGTCAAGGTCTTTATGAGTTCCACGTTGTTCTATGCAATCTAGATGGTTTTCTATCACTACCTGTTTTTCTTTATCTCTGTTAACATTGTATGCGCTGCTGCTTTAAGTTGCTCGCACAGCGTGGAAATGAAAAAAAACTCTTGGTTTTATAATGCAACTGTGTAAAAGTGCAATGCTAGTTATTCCTTTTATTCTCAAGGTCTAAAGGAATTCTCGCATAAACTCTCGTAGCGATCATAACAATAAACTTATCCTTGCCAGACAAAAAAAATATTTTCCAATAGTTGCAACTGATTTTTAATAGTATATAATACTTACAGACTGAGTTCTGAGTCCTTGGCAGTCTGACCCCTCTAATGCCCCTCCCTCTATGTCCCCCTTACCCCTCCCGCTTCACGGTGTGCCCCAGAGGAAGGAGAAACTAGGTGTGCACTCAGGTGTGCGCACACACACATAAACAGGCTCAAGTATAAGGTCTTTGAGGTCAGGAATGCTACAGCCTCACCAGCTCCTTCTGGGACTACCTACCTATAAAAGACAACCGTGAATCTCACCACTAATTCACAGTGGCTCTTAAACAAAGAGAACTGTGTTCTACAACAAATGCTAAAGAGATCAACAATAACACAAAACCGTGTTAGAAGAGAGAGTGCCGTTGGAGGGCCTATATTTATTCACTTAATGCATACATATGGAGTAGATACTGCAGTCAGTATTACAAGCACCACAGTATTAAAAAAAAAAAAAAAAGACAGAAAAGTACCTGCCCTGACAAACTTAGTCTAATCAGAT
Source organism: Macrotus californicus (assembly GCA_007922815.1). Taxonomy (NCBI): domain Eukaryota; kingdom Metazoa; phylum Chordata; class Mammalia; order Chiroptera; family Phyllostomidae; genus Macrotus; species Macrotus californicus. Next base: position 85,610 of record VMDR010002104.1, on the reverse strand, counting down.
TTAAAATAATCAGGCGTTTAGAGCAGAGCATAAGTGAGATGACAGGTGTATTAGAATCCTGCAAAATTAGAGTTTTTATAAAACTAAAAGGACAGAGGGTAAAGGCAAAGAATAAGACAGTCCTAGCAAAGCAAACAACTCTTCCCTGGAGCCCTGAGGCATGAAAGAGCCCCGTGTTCTGGGGAACAGACAGAGAGATAATATTGAGAGAGGTGGAAAACAGAGAGCAAAGAAAAGTATGTGTAAATATATATATTAAAGTCATATTATGAAAGAATTCCCATGCCACATTCAGAAATTTACATTTTTTTCAATATCAGTGGTGTCCAAGAGAGGTTTCTAATCAGGAATGATTTTGTGTTCTAGCAACATCATTTACAGTAAGCTGGAGGACAGGCGGGAGTGAATTGAGATTCGTAACCTATCAAGATGCTGCTGCAGTAACCCAGGAGAGAGGTAATGAAAGCTTTATTGAACTGGTGACAAAGGGATGTGGAAAAAAGGGCCAACTGGAGCAACATTTCTTATAAGAATGGTCACATTTCCTCCCCAGAAAGAGTGGGGAGATGGGGGGAAGGAGCAGTGATAGAACAATAAAACAAGGCAAAAGGCGATGCTGTTATTGAAGAACACGGGAGACCGAGACGTTCTGGATGTTCGAGGATGGAACTGGGGTGGGCTGAGATGTTAAAGCCATGAGCCTGCCTCTCTCCTGCATTCAGCTCTAGTGAGGGCATTCGGCGCCACTTCACACAGAGTTGGAGCAGTCCAGCAAATAGGCAAGGTGGGAAGAAAAGTTCGCTTCTTATTCCAAAATAGAATTTTGAATACACAGGACAAAGTTTTTGATGAAAAAGCTTTTGAATTGTGAGATCCTGAATTTGGAGGCTCGAAAGCAAGCCAGATGAAGGATATAACGTTTAAGCCTTAAATAACAAACACAGACAAACTTGAGCTCGGTCAGAGCCAATCTTTACCACCCACTGGAGAGGAAGTACAATTTTCTTGGGCTGGTGAAGAAGAAAGGGGTCAGACATGAAACTAATAGTTATATGCCCATATGATACTCAGAGCAGTATACCCCCTGTTTCTACCCCAGATTGACACCTTGGAGAGGGAGTGAAATGAGGACAATACATCAACCAGAGGGGACACTGATGAGCAGGGAGGATCCAAAGACCCATGCCAGGTTGGCTTAGCATTAGCCAAATACAGATGAAGGCATCGACCTTCCATGTCTCCAGATTGGCAGGATAGAGCCTCTGAAAATTTCCATGTCTTCATTGGGAAGGTCTCAGAAGTCGATGACAAAGGGCCAAGCGATCTATTTTGTGTTCCAAACAGCTGGAGCGGGATCTGTCTGGAGAGTCCGGGAGACCAAACAGAGATGCAGCCATCTCAGCAGAAGCCCACAAGGACAGACTCTGATGACTTTCAACCAATGTGAATGAGGCTGCAAAGCAGATGCCAGAGAGAATAGGCACCAATCGGACAAAGCCCACCACCCCCACCCACCCAGCATGCCCATTTAGGCTGCTGGAACAAACATGCAATCCCCGCTGACTCTGGATCAACTGAAACCTATCTGAGATTTTCTGCCACTAGACAGCAAATTTGGTCATAGAAAAATAAAGGCATGTTTTTGCTCGTAGAATTTCAGTAATAATGGAAAGGTGGATCATGCCTAAGAAGAAAAGTCTGGAACAGAGATCCCGGTTGGGGAGACGTTATCAGACAGATGGTACGTTGAAGTCACGGAAGTGCATGAGAAAGGGTAAGGACAGGACTCTCAGTGCAGCAGCATCCAGGGGACAAGCAGAGGACACAAAAATAGAGATAAAATGGCTCTCTTTTCTGCTCATTCACTCAGAGATGAGCGGAAAGGAATCGTGGTAGAAGAGAGGGCAAGAAGTCCAGGTCGCCGGAATCAGGCTACTGTTGACCTAATCAAGAGAATTTCAGGAGAACAGTAGAGGCAGAAGCCAGATGCAATGGGTTCAGAAGAGGGTGGGGAACCCGAGGAAGTGAAGGCGGCAGGTACAGGCCACGTTTAAAAGCAGTGCAGAAGGGAAGGAGGGAGATGGTGAAGAGCTCAGGAGGTGACGTGCCATTAATGGTTAGATTTTTCCCCTTTGTTTTCATTCTAAAGACTTGTTTTGTTTTATTTTGTCGTAGAGATGAAGAAAGGAAGTAGTATTGACAATAGAAAGGGAGAGGCAAACAGATGCAAGAAGGGACTGAGTGCTTTATGAGAGTAGTTGTGAGAATGTCAGATAATACAAAGTAAAACAATGCTTGGCTTTGGAACGGAGTGACACGAAGGGACAAATGCATGAGGCGGGAGTGAATGCTGTGACAACAGCGAGGACGTGAACTCAGTAAACCCGCTCTATTTTCCCGGGGAGGAAGACAAGGAGCTGTCAGCTGGGGGAGGAGGGGATGAGAGGAAAGGAGAATCGAGGACTGCGAAGAAATCTTAAAACCTCAGCGCCACCTTTTGACACAGTACCTTCTACAGCAAAATGTGTCCGTCACAACAGGTACAAAGGAAACTGAGGCACAGTCCCCCATGGTCAGGTTGCTTAGGTGGAAGAAGGGAATAAACAACTGAAAGTCAATGTGATGAGTCTGGGGGAGGAGGGGCGAACGAGAACATGACACTTTATTTAGGATTTGAGGGGGGGAGTTTTATAAGGAAGCAAGGAAAGGGTGGTTTCTAATTATAATCACAGCATAAGGAAATCACAGAATTGTTAAAAAGAGGTGAAAACTTCAGGATGTGGTGTGAACTGGATGTGATGCTAGAATAGGGTGAGGAGAGAGGAAGGTCGAAGATTATAGTCTAGAAAGGCAAAATTAGGGATGGTGATAAGATATTTCCAAAGTTTCATATAGATTTTCTTCAGTGAACTGTGATTTTAATTATGCAGGAGAACCCAGGGCAGGAGGACTCACTGCTCTCGTGAAACAGCATTGTTTTTAGGCCGATAGTAAAGTCTGTTCAGAGGGAGAGATAAAAACACGTATCACATTGCATGTAAGTCACCTAACTCTTCAGGGTTGCACAGCAATAGCTAGATAGAGGTAGATCACCCGAAAGTGGTACATCCATACAGACATACACACATAAATACGAGTACACAGATACGTAGATACATAGATGATAGAAAGATAGATACTACTGAAAGACATATTTTCTGAAACTTCCGTCATTTGTTGGTTTTCTCTTTGGAAATCATAGTTAAGGCCATATGGCAGCCCTGGGCAGGTGGCTCAGTTGGTTAGAGCGTCATCCTGATATGCCAAGATCGAACATTCAATCCCTAGTCAGGGCACATACAAGAAGCAACCAATGAGTGCGTAAGTAAGTGGAACAACAAAATATCTCCCTCTCTTTCTCCCTCTCCCCTCCCCCTTCCCCTCTCTTCTCAAATTAATTTAAAAAATAATAATAAAAGACCATGTTGCAGGGCCATCAGCTGAAAAGAGACAACGTTTCCTGTGGCTACGACAGGGCAGGTATTTATGTTGATTTGCAGGTGCAGACCCCCCCAGAGGGCAGGGAGTGGCCTGCCTCACGTGTGTTGACAGTAGTTTGAGAATCACAGCGCACTGAGTGACACCCCTCCCCCAGTGCATCCCTCAAGTAATAGGGTGACAAGGGACTGTTAAGAACACAATTCGTGAAAGAGTACAGTGGCTTTCAGCCCTATAGACATGGAGGAAATACTTGAGGGAAGCGTTCTCTGAAGCACTCTGGGTAGCCTGGCAGGGTCTGACCAGCAGGCTTCCCTGTCTGGAGATTGCACTGCAATCCTAATCGGGCCGGTACTTCCTGCAAATATCACATCGTTCTACTCTGTCCTAGTCAGAAAAAGTAAAGTACCACCTCTACATCGGTTTCTCTTTCTTTCCACTTCAGAAAATGTGAAATTTCCTAAACCGCTACACAGATTTATAACTCCTACCATGCAAGGATGTCTAAAATTCTTTCAACAAAAAAGCAAGATTATTCCTTCCGTAATTAATGCGGAAACACCTTTTATTGGGCACCTGTTATGTGGCACAAGGTGCCTTTCTTCCTTTTCAGGTTTTAACTCATTTAACCCAAACCACAAACCTCAGACAGACAAGCTGCTAGTATTCCACTTTACACACAAGGAAACTGAGGCAGAGCGAGGACCAGTTACAAGCCCAGCACAACTACACTCTGAGTGGGGGACCTGAGATTTGCATCCAGACAGCCTGGCTCTTGAATCTCTGCCATGAATTGCAATGCAGAGTAAGGGGCACATGTTCACAGAGAGTTTTCCCTGAGCTTTTGCTGGCGGACAGGAGAAAATACACCTGACGGGGAGGGAGGAAACAAATTCGGAAATGAAGACTAGCAAACACCAGGGAAGGAGCAAATGACACAGTAAAAAGAGGCTAGAGGCAGCACATTAACACCTCAGTGACTTCATGGTTTTGTCCTAGGCACAGGGTCTCCTTGGAGTCACTCTGGTGACTCACATCTTTGCCCCCCAGACCCGTATTCATGAAGGCAGGATGTCTGAGACCACGTGGGATCTTCCCTAGGCATTCCTTCCCAGCAGCTCTGAGCAAGCTCTACACTCAAAACTGCATTTTAGGCTAACAAAAAGCATCCTCAACTGATAATTTATTAGTCTGCAACATAATCCATTTTAGAAAGTGCTAAATAAGTGTAGGGTAATCATTTTTTATAAATGTTCTGTTATCTCTGTTAAAGTCTGTAGTTAGAGCTAATGATCATTTATTGTACCCCAGCATCTCCACACATGTAAATTTTAAGTGCTAAAAAACGTCCTATTTTTTTTTAAGGTTAATGCCAGGTTGTTGACAAATGCTTTATCAGAAATAAGCTACGCATGGATTCAAGAATACTCTATTTTCATGTCAACAAAGCAGAGCTATTTAAAGCTGGATTCTAATAAGCTTCGTAGTTTTCCTAAGTGGTTTACAGATCTTGGACCTATGTAAATCAGCATCAGAACCATGCTAGGCTCACATCTCAGGACCCAAGAACCTCCTTTCTTAGGAAGAAAGAACAGAAGATCATCAGAGAGAAAATCAGGAGCCAACTACATCCTTGACAGGTCTCTGGTCCCAGTAAAGAGCAACACAGGCCATGTGGTCTTGAACCTTGATATGAAGCAATGTTGAGAAAGTTCTATTATTACTCTGCATTGATAATAGGTTCTATAATCAGGTGAGCTGACCAGAAATTAAAATTTTCGGTTCACCCAAAAGTTCACTTGTTTTTTTCTGTAAGATGGCTCTAATAGCACTTACTTGCCTTTACCTTCATTTGAAACAATTTTGTGAGATTGTATTGTGACAGCTGTCCTATCAGTGTGCATTTTTTTAAAAATTATCAAAAATGGTGAATTTTTATGTAGCTATTTTAATACTGAAGATGGAAACATACACAACATTTTTGACATACTGTGCTTTATCATTTCAAGAAAGGTAAAAAGGCAACTGAAATGCAAAATAAAAGATTTGTGCAGTGTATGGAGAAGGTGCTGTGACTGAGCGAACATGTCAAAGGTGGTTTGCAAAGTTTCATGCTGGAGACTTCTTGCTGGACGATGCTCCACGGTCAGGCAGACCAGTTGAAGTTGAGACTGATCAAAACGAGACATTAACTGAGAACAATCGATGTTATACCACATGGGAGAGAGCCAACACACTCAAAATTTCCAAATCAATAAAGTTTTTGGTGAAAATGAAAAATGTGTCTTTGATTTTACAGAAAAAACTAAATGGACTTTTGGCCAATCCGATATATAGTATTAAACGTCCCACCAAATTTACTGATTCTAGGTGCGTTTACCAGTAACCAGCCCGCTGAGCAGAGAATCGCGAATGTGATTCCAAGTCCATGGACTACACCCCCCTACGGCTCAATCTTCTTCTCTCCCAAACCAGTTTGAAATATTTCCCTTAGGTGACAACAAAACCCAGTCAGAAGTTGTTGTTATGACTATTTCTTAATGATTCCATCTTGCACATATCCTACTAATTCTAAATCAGCAGAGTTAGGGTTATAGAACAAGAGCATCATTTCTTGTCCACATATTCATTCGACAGTTATCTAACTGGTGCAAGGCCCTGCTTTACCATATACACAGGTGTGAGTGGGATACAACCTCTGAACTCATGAGTTTTATATTACAGAAGGAGGAGGCTGACAGCCATCCCATATACACAAATGATCAAACTCCAGAGGCAAAGACAATAGGGTCATAAGAAAACATTGCAGGTCACTGATGCTATAGTAGAGGCCTCTCCAAGAAGCTGGCAATTTGACTGGGACCCGAATGGTGAAACAGTTTGACACCTGAAGTTGAAGAGGGTTCCGGGCACAGAGAACTGAAGTGGCAAACACCCTGAGAAAGCTAACACTTGACCTTTCTGGAGAAGAGAGAAGGACAACGTAGAGACAAAAGAGAGAAGCAACGAATCATGGGAAATGCTCCTCCATTGGGTAGAGCCTTGAGGGACAGGTAGGAACTGGGGACTACGTTACAATGACAGGAGAAAGTCTTGAGAGTGTTCTACAAAAAGCAATATTAAGAATTTGATACACATTTTAGGAAAATTTTTTTGGCCACTGATTGGAAAAAGGCTTTAGGGTTTGGGATGGAAACAAGAATGGTGGATGAAAGATCAGCTAGGAGACATCTGAGGTAGTAAAAGTGAGAGCTGATGGGGACTTCACCAGCACAGTAGAGATATTGACAAGTAATCAGATTTGGGAAATCGTTCAAGGGAACACCAATAAGACTTCTTGATGGATTATATATGGGGTATTACAGAAACTATCCTACAGCATTAGCAGCCGCCCCAGGCTATAAAGTTCTCACTGAGCTGTTCGCTGAGCTACTTCCCGTGAGAAAAGAAGGACATACCCATGGATGGAATAGAGGAATGTAGTGATGTGAGTTTTCTTCTTGTTTTGTATTGCTAAGAGTTAAGAAAAAGTATACTCAACTTGTCTGTAGCTTAGAAAATTTTTTCAAAGATGAAAGGAAAAAGAGCAAGATCAGCAAATAAATAGAACATCAAAAGTTGACACTGAGAGCCAGAGTTGATAGTTCCAAAGAAGCCATTGCTTTCCTTATTTTCTCTTATTCAAAAAGAATTATTGCGGGAAATACATGCTTCTTATACAACCATTCATGTCAAATGATCTAGGTGTCATCACGCATGTCTAGGGAGGTGAGCGGAAGGATGGTCGAAAACATCAGTGACTACAGTCTCTAGCTGGCAGATGTCAGGTGATTTCCGTTTTCCACTTACACGCTTTTCTATTGTTTGAAATCTTTATAAGGACCATATGTCCAAGACATGTAGTCAGAAAAAAAAAAATTGTACTTAGAGATCTCTGTATGAGCCAAGTGGAGGTCAGTCTGCATGAGAGCTAGCTTTCAAACTCTTCCGAAATGAAATTCACTGGAAATTTTCATCTGCTTCATCTTGTGGCATTAAATGCAAATGCAACCCCTCGCCAAACATAGACGGGAACATATTTGATTCTCGATGTCTAATTCTTCACTGATTTTATCATGAAAACTAATCTCTAGATTCTTGGCCGGTGAAAATGATCTATCTTCATTTTCTCTTGAGCTTTTTGCTCTAGCCGTTGAATTCCTATTCTTCTTTGTATACAATGCATGTAGCTGTTGAAAATGGATTTTAAAATTAGCCATTTTCAGAGAAGCATTTGACTTACACCAGGATGTGAGAAGGTCACAGCTTGTCAAACATGCCAACTACTGTTAATATTTTATTGATTCTAGAGAAAATCATTTTCAGCTGTGCTAAGCATATATCTTATTGTGTTTCCAAAATCCAGACAGAGCAGTTGAGAGCAGGCTACCATCATCCTGGTCCCCAACAGAATTACTTTCACTTAATTGCACTTTGGTGTATGGTCATCAATCAATGTCAAAGGTGATTATATGAAACAGTTCTCTGAAATTCACAGCTACATCCATTTTCAGGATTGGTGAGAGGGGTTCTTTTTTACATCATCGGCGCTACTTCTCATGAAATACTTCCCAGGAGAGATTTCTGTCAGACCAGAATATTAATATTGCCTGCTAATTTTGCTTTTGCAGGGTAAATGATTTTTTTCTTACAATTGCTATGAATCCTGTGACTCAAGGATTTTCCTTTTTGGCTTCGGCTGTTAAAATTCCAAGATATTTTGGGTTAAAAAATATTTAAATAGGTCATTACAGTCTGCATGTTGACATTTTTTCTGATTTTTTTTTTGTCCAGGCTTTATAGATTCACTGTTACATTTGTTATGTAACTTTATAAACTTCTAGGGGAAACTCCATATTGGACAAATTACTTGACCTCCCTGGATCTCAGTTTCTCCATTCTAGAACTTGAAAGTTGGATTAGAAAATACTCAAACTTCTTTCCTTTCATAATTGTGAATATGCAGATAGAAAAAATATGCACCTCAGCTTCTGAGATAGAGAAAAGATATTTTTACCCCTCAAATCCCAGGACAGAAGCAGTTGCTTACTCTGCCTACACATAACACCAGCTCTGCCTCCAGGAAATAGAACATCCAACTCCTGCTCTATCCTGGTGAGTTGCAAAGTCACACTCATTAGAACTGGACTCTCCAAGAAATATCTCTGAGTTCCTGGCCCTTCTGAGCTTATTCGAGGTACTGTAGCTCTCCGGCTGTTTGCAGCCTACATATCGGTCATTCTGTTCATAAACTGAATCCCCCACAGTGGATACAGAAAACAGCACCGTGACAGCAGCCAGAAAGTTCTGGGGGAGTATTTCCTGTTGGCCCGAACCACTGCCAGCTGCCTCTGTTCTCCACCCTGTGAATTCCAGAAGATCATGAAGTCACCTTGTCCCCCGACCCGACACCAGCTCTCATCATGCCAAGCTACTCCAAGCACAAAACAAACACGCAGGAGATGTGAAGGAGCAAAGCTCTGAAGGAAGCGTCACTCTATAAATCAGCAGGGAGCAATAAAGGATGGCAGCATTGTTTAAAGCTACTTTGTGCTGTGCCTATGCCGAGAGCTCCTATCGTGTCTGGCTGCGAGCACTGGCGATATTTCACCAATCGTGTATCTTCCTCTTGGGGTTTTCTCCGTGATTTGCAGACTGAAAACTGTTGGGGAAGACGGCTTCCGAGCCTCTCCTAGCCCTGCAGAGTAGGAACTGAGAAACTGCAGGTAGGCCCGTGGCCCCAAGGATTGTGTCCTTGCTCCATGGTCTTTTCTGGAGACTGATTGTTATCTCAAACGTCCCTGGGCATGTTTCCTCTGCACCTGGAATGAGGAGAACCTGTCACATTGGATGCCATGGCATCTCTGGCCGACTGTGAACCCTGCCATTTAGCCAACCCTTTTCTCTGCCTGTTTTTGACCTACTTCCTGCTTCCTTCCAAATAAGGGACCCGCTTAAAAAGTGAATGCTGCCCTGATGAGTGCAAAAGACAAAATGCGGCTCTTTTCGTTGGGACGTCAATGAAATAGACACATAAAATTTCAACTCGTGTTCCATACTCTCGTTTTTGTTTTCATATCCTTCCTTGGCCATCTTTCCTTGCTGACTTTCTCATGTTCACGTCCACTGCTTTCCGTTCTTTCACTGCAAAGCGATACCAAGGAGCAAACTGAAGAACCACTACAACACAGGTGCCTAATCGGGGCTCTGCGCACGTTTCTTTTAACTGAGCTCTTTGGCTTAGAGTCCCTTCCCATGTACAAGTGAATAGAAGGAGACGGCCCACATTTTATGAGGCCTGCAGCGTGAGCAGATTCTGCACACGTGTGCTTCTGCACATATTAATCAGAAGACAGCTTATTAATCCTGACGTCTGGAACTGCTCCTATCATCTCTACACAGGGATGATCCATGTGGGCTTGGCTCAACTTCATGTGGCCCTCAAATGTGGGTCTGGAAGTCAGAGATGGAGAGGGTTGGAGATTCACAGTTTCCCCTCCATTCTTTCCACAGTGCATGGGAATCCAGAGAAAAACTAAATCCTTAGGAAAAACCTAGGCTCTAATAAACTAAATTGAAGGGGGTTGATTTTTAATCTTCTCCATCTAAGACTTCAAAGTTTCCAACACATAGAATATTCCGCAATTTAGAACAGAAATATTTTGCACTGCTAATAAATACGTAGTTTCAAAAGTATAACATCATGAAGTGAGCAAATCATTATGATTGCAGATAAAGCAGGGTTCCAAAAACTCTGAGCTTGCGTTAAGCTGATAAAATGTCCTACATTTGCGTCACCACAGACTTTGACAAGAGCTGGCAGTTTGCAGATCTGAAGTCTGGTTGGCATGACTGGGCTCCCTGCTCAGAGAACCGCAAGGCTGAATCAAGGTGTCAGACAAATTGAATTCTCCTCTGGAGGTTCTGAGGGAAACGCCTCTTCCAAGCTCAATCTTGTCATCCGCAGAATTTGGTTCCTTCTGTTTGTAGGACGGAGGTCCTGTTTCCTTGCTGTCTCAGTCAGGGGCTGCTTTCGGCAACTAGAGGCCACTCACGTTCTTTGCCCCATGACCCCTCCCCCTTCCTTGCCCATCATCAAGCTACCAATGGCACATTGAATCTTTCTGACTCTCTTCACATCCCTGACCCTCTCCATCTCCAACTTCAAGACCCGCATTTAAAAGACACGTGCAGTCAGACCAAGCCCACGTGGATAAACTCCATATCTTAAGGTCAATTGATTTGGGACCTTAGTTAAATCTTCAAAATCCATTGTGCCATTTTACGTCATATTAAATCGGACTGAATAATATTTAGTGAACGGAAAATTATTAACAAAACTCACATGCGATATCACTGACAAAAGTTAGGAGCGATTTGGAAATTACCTGAAGAGATGTTTTGTTCATGCTCTTTGACTGTGGTTCAAAATTAATTATACTAGAGCTCAGTAGAGCCACATCCCTAGCTCTGCGGAACAATATGGGGCCACTATTACTCTTCTTCTTGCAACAAAGGCAAAACGCAAGACTTGCAAGGGACTTGGGGATTGCCATTCAAACCAGATGGAGCAGGAGCTATCCTACATTAAAGCCTCCTTGAGCAAAAGAAAGTCTTCATACTATCAGCTGCAGATTAGAAACACCCACACAGCAGGTCTCGCTTAACCATCGGCTGGTTGCGGAGAGACCCGCTGTGCTGGTGTGCAGATTATGCTGCCCGTGAACTAGAGCAGGCAAATGGTGTGCCTGGAGCTTGCACCTGTTTCTTAAGTGATAACTGCCCCAAAAGAGCCCCTGTCGGTCCAGCAGGAGAAGTTACAAGATCAGAGCACAGATGACAAAGGTGGGGCTGCAGACGGGGACTCAGACAAAATTTAGTTCACTGGGAAGCCAATCACGTTGCTCCATTGCTGCATTTCTAGCTCCAAGGTTTATGGACACATTTCTCAAGAGATAATGTGAAGCAGCAGAGCCTGAAGATAAATTAGAGTGAAAATATAGATTAAGAAGGCAACACGAAGGCTGCTTCTGAACTATTCAGAAAGTGGTTCTCCAAACAGTGCACAAAACTTCTGCAGGCAGAATTGGATCCCTGGGCCAGCAGTCCAAGCGATGACCGCATCTCAGCCCAGACGCCGAAGAGCGGATACCCCACCACAGCAGTCAGCTGCAATTAGAGACAGAGGACAGAAGAATGACTTATCACAGTCCAGAAGGATCCTATTCTGGGAGAAAGAGTAGAACTAGATCTTGCTCCCACACTGGTCTCAAGTAAAAGTATCCCTTATTGCATTGCAGAACATGCAGTATAATGAACTCAAGAGAAATCTGCCATGGCAGACAGTGCCATAAAGTTAGAAATCCTGGATTTCAGCATCACACCTTCTAAAATAAATCTAGTAAACATCTTTTATTAACACGTCAAATTTATTTTTGAATCATCTCTGGCTAAAAGGCCAATAGGGTGCACCTGTATCTATAAATGTCATATTTTTGATTCCCCAACACTTTGAGAGTTTTTTAAATGTCTAAGTTAGCCATATCACTCTGGATTTCTGATCACGAAAAGGGAAATTTCTAGTGGAAAACCGAACTGCTTTCAGAGTTACTGTGCTGCTTAAGCATGCTCCTCCTTACACGGTAGGTGGGGAATTTTATTTTGAGGCGACCCACAATACTCAGTGCCTGCATTCAGCCTAGTTATCTGCACAGAAGCACCTAAAGTGAAGCCAGCCCTGCCCTGTGCATCAGGAAAGACATGCAATGTTTTCCTCAACATGCTATCCTCACTAGTCACTCTTAATAGTTCACTTTTGATCACCAGATACCTGGGTGTTTTTCTCTCACCCACTGATTTTCCATTTCTCCACAGATACTAGCAGGTGTCTCACAACATAAGACAATTCTGACACCATCTACCTGGAGATGACTTCAGACCCTACAGGCTGAGGGCTCTATCTCACGGGACTGCCCCTCTCCCACTGCAGACCCCGCTGCCAGTCCAGGTTCTCACCAGTGCTTTGGACCGACTGGTCATACATTGGAGGTTTCCAGCAGCCCCTCCTTGGGCTCAATGATATGTGAGGGGGACTCACAGAACTCAGGAGAAGAAAGTGCTTCACTATTATTCATCTATTGCACAGAGATACAACTAGGAAACAGCCAGTTGGAAGAGCTACATTGGGGAAGGGAGATGGAAGAGGCTCCAAGCTTCCCTGGCGCCAGGAAGCCCCGTGCTCCCAGCACCTCCAAGAATTCAGCAGCCAGGAAGCTCTACTAGCTCTGTTCTTTCGGGTTTTTAAGGAGGCTTCACTATATAGGCAGGATTGATTAAATTCTAGGCCATGGGTGATGAAGCTGATCCAGCCCCCTCCCCTCCTAAGGAGAAGCAAGTTGTGGCCAAAATTCCAGCCCTCTAAGTGGGAGGTTGGTTGCCCCTGGCAACCAGCCCAGCCCTTAGGCTCCTCAGCAGCCTGGCCACCTGTCATCCCCTGGCAGGAAGCATAAGCAAAGACGCATCCTTTCACGCTGCAGGGGTTTTAGGAGCTGCGTTCCCCGAATCACCTAGGCTGAAGACGAAAATATTTATTTCTTACTATTTCACAGCATCACACCTTAGCTTTTTCAAACTCGTAACACGGTTGAATTTGTATCTACTATTAACATCTGAGGTGTGGAAACAGGAAATTGGGTTTGTCTAAATTTACTTCGCATTAGGTTTTACCCATGAATTAAAGGAAAGTAACGTTAGAGGTCAGAGGGTTTTCAGGATTTCTCTGTGGGCGATGCAGTCTCAGCGGTGTTTTAGAAAAAAAATGTCATGTATTTATAGAATGGCCGTAAATATTGAAGACTTGGAGGAATGACTATTTCCCTTAAAATCTGACTAAACTAACTGGACATTTACGTTTATATCAGAGTCTCCTGTTTAACGGTAGGTTTCAAAAATCCCTCGTAACATATATGACAAATATACTTTAGGTTGCCTCACACCTATTGGTGAGAAACACCAATAAAACTTGTGAGAAAAAAATAAATAAAGTGTCTCAAGGACTTTTAGAAAAGCCCACTTTTCTGTTAAGGCTACAGTACAAGTTTGAGGGGATTTCCCTTGAATTTATTTAACAAAGAGAAGGAAACTTAGAAAACAATCAAAGAGTCAAAGAAACAGGTAAGGATTCTCTCGGTTTAGATGGTAAGTAGACCTGTAAGATTCTGAAACACTCTCAGTTCATCCCGACCATAATGGGTCTCATTTCTCTAATTACCACCCTCTAACTTCAAAGTTAAACATCTTGCCGCATTTGACCTCAGTGCGGTTGCCAACTAGTTTAAAAGGCTATTCAGAAAAATCAGCTTTTTAATGATCTTCGATTTCACATCGATTTAAATAATTAGGACGGACTTAGACCAAACTTTCCAAGAACCAGCGACCTTTCCTCACCCTAACTAAGCACATTAAAGTGGTAGATTTGTTAAACATGGCTTCAGGACCAACAGATGTGGTCTTCGAACTTCAAAGTTGTCACTTGTTTAGTTTAATTTAGTTATTGTTGCTCAGAGGCCACACATATGAAGCATATACAAAGACTATATAAAGAGAATTATTGAAAATTGTTGAAATGATCCTCCTTGTAAAAAAGGTCGGCTGCATTTGAAAAGGAAAGGTCATTAAATTACATGAAATGGGGTTGACAGACACGTGGTTTAGCCCCAGACTTCCTAGTCACGTGCACAGATAGAGTGTGAGTCGCACTGCGGTTCCACCCAGCACAGACTCTGGTAGCCCACGGGTGCTGGCGAAGGGCAGGTCGCTGTGCAGTGAGGTTAGAACTCCCCTGTTTGGTTAGACCTCCCCGTGCAGAGCTAAGAGGACCTGGAACCCAGCACCCCGCCCTTGGCCTCTCAGTGGCCTTGGCCTGACCTTTTTCCACCACTGAGCTTTTTATAAGACAGAGCAGTGTCTCTGGGGAATAGCTTACGTTTGCTGATGCGAGATTAATCGCATTTTATTGCAAAAGAGCATTTAATTGCTACAGATATGAATTTGCATTTCACGTCCGAATATTTATATTGTCCCCTTACTGAAGTAATTTCAGGCTTCAGCAATTACTGAACCTAATTTCACGTTTCTGTGATAAGGCCGGACGGACGCAGTGCGGAGGCCGGCGGGAGGCACGGGCTCCTTCTGGGCTGCAGCAGCCGACAGACGTGATCACTGCTGAACACCTACGGTGGGGGTCCAGGCGCTCAGATCCTGCTGATCCTTCCTCACCAGTTCCCCCAGACCTGCAGCTCTCCCCACCCTCCCTCCAGACTCCCAGAAGTCTCCTTCCCTTTCTGGAAAGTTCCGCCCTCCTCTAACGACTCCTTCTTGCCCTCACTCGCTTGTTTCCTTTACTGGTCCATTTGACATTACTGCAGCTCTGTGGGTCTCAGTGACATTTTCAACCATCATACCCCCATTCTGATGACTTGGAACACAGCCTCGCGCCCCTGCTCTTCACGGTCCCCATTCCACGTGGCCTTTTCGGGAGAGTCCCCATTTCAAATATTGTGCCCTATTGTCCTCTCCAGTGCACCTGTATTTATCAAACCATCTGTCCTGGATTTTAGTTTCTACCATAATGCCCTGGCACTCGTGGCTAGAATTGGAAATGCCTTCTTCTCATGGAAATAATAGTATAAATGTTGCGAAGACTCGCAGGCGAGGCTCAAAGCTCATTTAACCCATCGCTGAATATAGGGCTGTTAATATTAGTGAATACCTTCTCAATTAATCCACAAGCCGGCACTGATTTTATGGAAGACAAGGGTTTCAAGAGCATCTCAGTATTCCAGGCTGAAGAGGGTGGAGAGCTAACAACCAACGGGAGCAGGTGATGCCGGAGAACATGCAAATAACTGTTGTATATGTGTGTTAGGCTTTTTCAGATCGTAAGGCACCAAGATATATCCAGTTCCTGTCAAGCAATGAAAATTTATTGCACTATCAGGGAAGTAAGCAAGAACAGCAACGCATCCGGTCACCAGGGAGCTAAGTCATAGGGAAGATACCACGTGAACCTGAGAACAGACGCAGCAGCAGCTCCTGGGACCTGGGGTCTCTGCCCTCTGCAGCCGTGCTCGACTCCTAGGGGTCTCAGCCATTCTCCAGTCTGCCTCTTTCAACCTCCCTGGCCACTATTTGACTCCCGCGCTACTCTGCATTAGGAACGCCCAAGAAAGAGAATGCCATTGCTTCAGATGGTCTCTGCCAAAGGCGCAGGGTGCCACGTCCAGGCTGCTGTCCACTCAATAGACAGCTGCTCTGGGAGGAATCCACCAACCCTTCATCCAGTCCGTTTAGTGACGGTGTAAACTGGGGTGGCCATATGTCCTGGTTAGTCCAAGACAGTCCCCACCTTCACTTGTTATCCTGGTGCCAGGGATGGCACCCTTTCTGTTCTCAAGTGTTCGGTTTGTGTAATAGTTTGTGCAGAATCACGCCGAACCAAAGCGTGAGATTTGCAGGTCAGAAAAGACCTGTGGGAGGGCGAGTGCCGGCATTCGCTCCCTCCATCTGTGCAGTTCAGCAGGCTATTGCCCCAGCGAGCACCAGTCCATTAAACTGCTGGGCTATGGGGCTAATTCTACCAATAACATGCAACCACCAGTCCTAGATGCAAGCAATGTTACATTCCTTCGGTCAATATATTTGTCGTGGGACGCCTTTATGTCCCCAGCACTGCAGATCCAATAGTGATCAAAACATACCAAAACTTTCCTCCGTTCCTGAGGTGTCCATTTTGTTCTGGTCACATATTTTCCCACTCCTTGCAAATATTTACTGAATACTTCTATATGCCGGGCACTGTTGTCGTCATACTAAGTATACTATTTCATGGTGTCCTCACAATAACTCCATGCTGCGGGTCCTATTATTGCTGCCGTCATCATTGTCATCATCATCACTGTCATCAGGGACTGAGCCATCGAGGAGTTTAGAAACAAGTCACAGTGAGCCTTGACCAGGTCACTCAGTTGGTTGGAATGTCATCCCAAGCACCAAACTGTTCCACGTTTGAGTCCTGGTCAGGGCACGTAACTAGGTTGTGGGTTGGATCCCCAATCAGGGCATATGCAGGAGGCAACTGATCGATGTTTCCTTTTCACATTGAAGTTTTTCTCTCCCTCCCTCTCTCTCCTCCTCTCTCTCTCTCTCTCTCTCTCCATGCCTCTTCCTATCTCTCCAAAGTCAATAAACATATCCTCAGGTGAGGATTGAAAAAAGGAAAAAGAAACAAGTCAAGATGAGACAGCTGGCAAGCGGCAGAGCTGGGACTGGATCCCAGCCAGGCTAGCTCAGAGTCCCTACTCGCGATCGCTGTGTCACACCACTTCGCCGTCTTCAGCAAAGCATATCAGATCAAACATTTGTATCTGGAATCTATAAAGAATACTTTCTACTCAATAACAGAAAGACAGCTAACCAAAATCTAAACAAACACTCCGTGAAAGAAGACATTCAGTCGCGTATAAGTACAAGAAGAAACTCTCAGTCTCATTAGTTATCAGAGAAACACAGGTTAACACTAGTGGAAGAAGCCACTTCGCACCTGTCAGGACAGATAAAGTTCAAGACTGACAATACTGGACCCGGTGAAGATATAAAACAGACACAGGGAAGAGAACATACAAACTCCACATGGATGGTCGCCCCGGTGGGGGATCAATTTTTTTCTCGTTAGCCTTACAACGAAGTGACGTTGAACAAAACACAGCGCTCTTCAAGGACCTGTTATATAGGGTCCACTTTAATCCGCACAGCAGCCTATGATGTGATTATCATTATACCCCTTCTGCAGCTGGGAACCGGGCCAAGTGAAGAAATGCATCCAAGGACAGCTCAACTGGTAAGAGGCGGGGCTGGCATGTGTACACAGTCTGGCATGAAGACTGGAGTATTTGCTTTTTGCCACACTAGTATTTTCTGAGACGTCTGCGAGTTCATAGAGTATTTACAACCCAAAGAAGAACTCTTTCATATTATATTGCCTGGAGTGGAACCAACAGACAGCATAAAGTGTCCCTGTGTCTAATTGGCGCGAGGACGCTTGTACCTGATGGGTCTTCTGCTTAGCGTGGCCCTGGAGGAAGTGGTGCAGGAATTGTCAGAAGTACGCCATCTGCTCCTGTCATCCTCGCCTGGTTGAGCTGCACCTGCCAGTCCCCAGCCTCAGCTAAACTGCCCTGTTCTGGAAATAAAGCCACCACTAATACCTTCTGGGAACCGAGAGACAAATCTCACCTTGCCTTCCCCAAGTGCTGTCCAAGTGGAAAAATTCCTTCCCTAACTGGGGCATTTTCACTTAAGTGGGTAAATGAACACTTCTGTCTCGTCAGCTAATTTTCCTAACTTGTTAGGTATTCATTAAAAACCAGCCAGAAAGTATACTCATTGGAGCTCTCTGGAGCCTTTCCTCCTCTGTCTCAAAATAGAATAAAATAATTGCCTTAAGCTAATGAAGGCCTTTTGTCCAGCTGTGTGAAGAGGAGACAGCGAGTCCCTCTGCGGTGTGTCTGGTGGGTCTCAGCCTCATAAAGACTGAAATGAGGCTGCCAGACCCCGGCTCAAAGCCCAGCAGAATTTATTCTCTATGTGATGTTAGGCCAGATATCCGATAGCATCTCTGAGGGTCATGACCTTCATCTACAAAAGGATATTATTTAATATTTACTTCACAAAATAGTAGCAGGGCTTCTGGAAGCTAATGTATGCCTGGTGCTTAGCATAAGTAGCATAAACTGCATGGATTCAAAACATTAGCCCCTCTCCCCATCCACCCTTTTATGTATGCAGTCAACCTAAATGTCTTGGGTTTCCGGTCCAAAGCCATCACTTAACCCAACCTTAGATTGTTGTTGTTTTGTTTTTTTTTCCCCCAGTTGGTGTTCTTTTCTGGAAGCCTTTAAACATTAATAGAACATTTAAACGAACATGGCTTTCTTTCGAATCTAAGCCAGCATGGACAGCATGGAAATCAAATTGGTGAGTAACATGAAACTAGAGAGAAAGTTAATATGCTGCATGCTAGCTTTAGGAACCAAAAAGGATTGCATCGAATCTAATTACGGGCTGCATCTGGCTAGAGTTTAGCATGGATAAATAAATCTAGAGCACAAGTCCAAAAATATCGTGGCGCATGCATAACCATTTGGGGATTTAACTTTGTACAAGATTCATAAGGGTCAACGATGTCTGTGTACTTTTTGCATGCTAAAATGGAAGGTTTTTTTAAAGTGTGGGGTCAACTTTAATTCATCTTTAAAATGTGGAGGTTTCCCCAAATTCTCCTACTTTATCTGCATTACTGGGTATAGAGTATCAGAACAAAAAAGATGATCCTATTTTACCCAGCGCTAATCACAATGCACTTAGTGGCAGTTCCGGGCCTTAGGACAGATGAGATTTTGGGGGATGCCAGAGCGAGAGCTAAGCAGAGTGTCCAGGAGGGGGTTACCTCCCATGCAGGGGCACACAGGCTGTGGCTGAAGTCCCAGCAGAGGAAAAGCTTGTGTGGGACTTTGTAATTGGCCTCATCTATTATGACAAAGAGAATTAGACTTTTTTTTTCTTTTGTGCCCCAAGGAGCAACACAAAGAACAATGAGGATTATTCTCTGGGAGCCAGATTTCATTTCAATATAAGGAAAAAAACTTCTTAATGATTATGTCTGTTATTAAATCGAGCAGCCTAGCTTATAAATAGGTTCACATCACTGGTGGTTTTAAAACAAAAGTGTTCGAGTTTTCTCTCGTTTAGAAGATGCTTCTAATGTGCCTTCCAGCCCAGACATCTTATTTTAGGGATGCGGTAGGGCAGGGTGGGGCAGGGTGGGGGTGGATCAGCCCCTTCATCTGGGGCCTTCTGTAAACACATGGACTATGGAGGGAAGCCTAGAATGTGGAATTGTGTGATAGGTTCTAAATGAGACCCCGCTACACATCATACACAGGGTCCGACACAAGTAATGCCCCTATTTTATTACAAAATCTTTTCTTGCAAAATCATAAGAAAGTCATTCTGTAACATAACAATATCACACTCGAGCATACCATGTGACATTGTACATGAAATGTGCAAATTAAAACTATAAATTATTACACCCATACTATTGCCCTACCAACCACACTCAAGCAGACCTTATGTCTGTATTTTGCTTAAAACTATGTTTTGATTTTTTAAAAATTGTTAATGCATCACCTACCAAACGACAATGATGTTTACAATGGCCAATGTGTATTTGCTGCTTACCAGGTCCTGGATTACCCTATTGAATCCTCACCTCCACTCTAGGAGTCTAGCACATACATAATGTCGTTGTACCCACTGTACCCGTGAGGAAACAAAGACATTAAGGAATGTCGTCATACGCACTGTCCTTTACACTGCTCCTCGGGGCACGTAGGATAAAAGCCTACTGTCTCCAGCAGAACATACAAAGTCGGTTTCCTTTTCCCATAAGTCAGTACCACAGTGATCATCAGAAACTCCAGGAGTCACATTCAAGACCTTCCAACTCTAACGTCCAAGATCTTCATTATCTAGTTTATCTATAAGACACAGGGCACTGAGCAAATCACCAATTTTTTTCTCTGTTCCTGGAAACTTAAAACAAAATTTTGACTTTCAAAGGAAAGATAATAGTTCTTTGCTGGGTGAGGTTCACAGGGTCCCAGTAGCAGGTCGGCATCCGGGAAAGCACACGGCCAGCCAGGGTGGGTGGGGCATGGGGGTGCTATCGTGGGGGGTACACGGGGTTGGGTCCAGTGGGCACCTGGACACACACACCGCTGTGGTGGCTGCTGGTCCAGGGGGTGGAGGGACCATGAGCAGAGGTCCAGATGCAGACCTGGGCAGTGTACGGGCAGGGCTCAGCATGGTGGGCAGGGTGGGGCCTCCAGTCCAGGAGGACAGCAGTGCGTGGAAACCCTGGCTGCAGGGGACCCAGCAGCTCTAGCTGTGGGCAGCCCTGGAGTCTTGGGCCCAGGTCAGGAGAGACCCTGGGAGTCCTCTGTGGCACCAACTAGGGCCCCTTGGGTCCTTCATGGCAAGGTTATTGCGTACCCCTCTCCTGCCATCGCCAAGGGGATTCCTCACAGCATCACACCGGCGTGGGGGATGAGGTGAGAAAGGCAAAATGCTTCTGACTCCTTTCCGTGTGGCCATCCCTGGCCTCGGTCTCCTCTGGGATGTTGTGATCCCTAATTTGCCCCCGGGCTCCCCTAGATGTGTGTCGGCGTGTGCACAGTTAGTTGACTTGATGGTTGGGTGTGCGTTTGGTGTTGAAGGCTGGGACCTGCCATCTGCTACTTTGCTCTCGGCTCACCTTTCATTTCTCCTACTGTAGGGGGCTTCCCCATCCTAATGATCCCAGTTCCTGTAAGAGTGACCTTGGGGGGGACAGGCCACCGCTCCTCCTGGGGTCAGGGCTTTCAGAGCTGTGGTAGGCAGGGATGGGGATAGAGGCAACCTGATGGAAACAAATGACCCCCTCTCACAGGTATGTCCCCAGAAAGGGGCATTCAGAAATCCTCAGGAGGGAGGCCTGGACGAGGTCTTTGAAGGTGAGTAAGGTTTGGTGAATCAGGGTAAATAAATCAGTGATGCTCTAGGCTGGAGAATCGGAATAAGCAGAGACAGCTCCGCAAGAATGAGTTTGGAGTGGAGCTGGGGTCCAGCTGCAGGAGGGGATTTGGAGAGAAGGCAGGCCCCAAATTAAAGATGACCAGGCAGACTGTGAGGCCCAGAAGGCTTATGTTTTTACTTATAATTCTGCCTCCCAGACAACCCAGTGTCCTTCCCCAAAACCCACACCTCCCTTTCCTTCTTCGAGTGGCCACCATGCACTCCCACCCCTCAGCCTCCAGACTCACTCGGTGCCTTGGGTTTGCAGGCGATGGTGGCGGCTCAGGGCCTGCTCTGTTCTCCCTGGCAGAGCTTAGCTGTTCCCATCCGTTTTCTCTCTCCCACCCTATCCTGGCTCATGACACGAAATTCACCGAGTTTGCCAACCTGCCCTGCACTCTCTCCCCTGAAATCTATTTGTTATTATTTCCCAAGAATTGCCTAGGAAGGGAGTCTCTCTTCAGGCATGTCCAGAGCTGGGGCCTATTTTTAAGTCAGTGGAACCAGTGGGAAATGAGCTGGCTTCGGCAGCATTAGAAATCCGCTTTCCTGTTCTGGGTGGGCTTTCAGGCTCAGCCGCCTTACTCCTTGTAATTAATATTCCCGAGTCTGGAACTCAGAGCGCACACCCCTCACAGGGAAACGGGGCCCTTCTTTCCTTTGATGTGTTTCTGCTCACGTGCCACACACAGCTGTGAAGGCCCCCTGGGGGCCGGGGGGACTCTCAGCTCCAAGAACTTGTCAACATAAAGCTGAGCCATTTCTGCGACCTTATTACGACAGCTTGCTCAAAATCACGAGAGACAGAGGACAGGGAAAAGTTTAGAAATTGTGTCTGTTACACACACACCTGGTCTGCACAACAGGCCAACTATAAACTTGGCAGGAGGCTGTCGTGGTGCAAGAGAAACAAAGTAGCCGGCCATTCTGGATGCGTTTCAGCCCTTTCAAGAGTCAGCAGCTCATGGGAAACCCCCACAAAATCTGACAGTTAAAATGCAGGGGAGGGGACAGCTATTCAGTTAGAATTCCATGACAGTTAAAATGCAGGGGAGGGGACAGCTATTCAGTTAGAATTCCGTGATAACTATTCAGTAGGTTCCTATGGAAATCTTTAACCATTTGATTCACGTTATTCCATTTCTTAGGTTATCCTGAGTGTTAGTTAGTATGGCATCCTCTTCACCTAAGAAGGTGAAAATGTGCCTCTGTGATTTCATCTCACGGTGTGGCTTGCAGCGTTCAATGGTGGCCATAGACTACGTACATAATCTAATATTAAGAAAGCAGACCCAGAAGTAACAAGAAGACATCATGGAAACTAGACACATTATATCAATGTTATCCAAAGTCGGGGAAAATTGGAAGCAATCAACGTATCTAACCATGGGAAGATGGTCGTGTGAGCTTTGGTACATTAGTCTCATGGAAGGTTGTCTAGCAGCTAAAAGAGACACCCGTGAGAGCACATAGTGCCACAAGGACACATCTATCACACAATAACGTGTGACTAAGAGTTGCATGCACAATAGGGGCATGCTCTTATCCATAAAAAGAATAGAATAAAAGGTTTTAGGTGGAACACAGATATTTTTCATCTTCTCCCCCGCCCCCCGTCCCCACCCCCCCGTCACAGTTTCCAGGCATTCTTTAACGAGTGTGCATGTTCTTATAATGTAACGTGACACAGTATTTGTAAAACCAGATTGGAAGAGCAAGTCGTCGAAAATCTGAGCGCCATGGCCTCCTCCTACCCGGTAATTCCATCCCGAGGGACATGGCAGCCCAAAGAAACGTTCGCACCTGCGAGAACGGGTGCAGGCGAAGAGCCTGTTCGCCGCTAACACAAGGGAGCAGAGAAGGCAGTGTGTCGTTTCCAAACGACAGAAGAGCTGAATGAACCAGAGCCTCATTGTCAACATGGGCAAACCTCCAAAGCATAACAGTGACCCACCCCCCCCCAAAAAAAAACATCCAGTTGCAGAAACTACATGTAGCATGACATTTTTATGAAGTCCAAAGCATCCCAAGGAGTGCTGTATGTTGTTTATTCATACATTTTGCTTATATCTGTAACAAAAGTGAAGAATAGAAAAAGTGCCTGGATAAAGCAGATGCCACAGTGAAGATAGTGTAAGCCTCCAGGGAGACAGGAGACATTAATCAGAGACAGAGTGAGCGAGAGAGAGAGACTGCATCTGCTATTTCTATGTTCCGTTATGTTTAAAACAAACCAGGTAAAAATGATAAGATTTGACAAAGCCAGGTGGTGGGAATTCGGGTCCTTCTTCAATGATTGTCCTTCTTAATATGTGCGAAATACATCCTCATGCCAGAAAAAAAAAAAAAAAACTATGTTTTAATAGATAGGGAGTGCGAGAGAAAGCTAATTCCACTGGGAAAGAAGAGCAAATTTGCATATTATCTAATACACGCTGAAGTTATTTTTACATATCAAAATTTTCTGAGTGCAAGAGTTCAAAGTTGTCCTGCTTGAAGTAGGTGTTTAAATGGTCAGGAACTGGAGGAAAGAGAAACACATTCGCACCCTGATAAGAGACCAGCTAGCCAACGATAAATTACTAGATAGGGAAAGCAAGAACCTAAGAAGCTGGGAGTCCGAGCAGTTTGTAGATCTGAGTGGCGTTCAGTTATCCAGAGGCTGCCTAGCGTGGTTTGTGCTGTGCTGTGCTGTGCTGTGCGCCTACAATCAGGGTTCGAGCCCTTACTGTACCACTTAGGAGCCATTTAGCTGAGCTAAGTTTTATGTTTTCACTGGACCATCATGCCTTTGTTTCCTCATTTAGGATTCGAAGAAAACGATGAATAATATAATCCCACCTAGAAGTGGGCTGAGTATCCAGTCTCAGTCATTACGAGAAGTTAAAAAAAGAAAAAACTCAACAAGCTTCTCTGCCTAGGACGAGTAAAAGAAGCCTGAACCACAGCTTCCTCGGAAGCTGAGAAAGCAGTCCTGGAAAGCCACAGTATATCTTCCAAGAGGGGAAGAACAGGAAGAAAAACAGCAGCTTTAGCATAAAGCTGGAAACAGAGTACCGACGGCAATTTATTTTAAATACACAGAGTAATATGGGATAGCCCATAAACCATGAAAGTAAATTGTCTGACTTCCCCTCTGAAACGTGCCAATAAAACTTGGCCGCCCAAGCATCATTCTCTATCATCCAGATGTGAAAATGCGGGAAACACGCAATAAACATTTTTAATACAGAATCCGTCATGTTAATCTAGACTCTGGGTTCCCAGGAGCACCAGATTTTCCTCCCTACCTCGCGTTTACCTCTGTGCTTCCTAGTTCTGCCTCAGCCAGAGAACTACCCATTGTTAAGAAACTAACCTCTGCGTTCCTATGCAGTAGAAAATGTAGAGCCCTTTAAACAATTCTAACAATGTACATGTGCTAATAAAATTTGCCTTTTGTTTTCAACGTTTATTTTCTTATAACCTATGACTTCCAGGAGCATAGTTCACTTGATTGAAATAAAAATGTAAAACCAATACATTACGTTTGGTTTGTTGGGTTTTTTTTTTTTAACCAACTTTTTCCCTATTTTGACTGGGTGGATTCGGTACGGTGAACCGAAAGCCAAGAATACTTACTGTTTCATCCAAATTCAAAAATTTATTGCTGGTCTCCGAGAGCATGATGGTTTAATAAAGCAGAACGCCTCATATATCAGCACTTCGAACCCTCTGGAGAAGCCCTGTCAGGCAAATTCCAGTATGGTTCGTCGTTAAGGTTAGTAGAGTAGGAAGATTCTAAAGGTCTGCCTCTTATCAAAGTTTTGTCCATAGATAGGAAGGGCCTTCCTTGCCTCGTAGAAGACCTCCAAAGCAGAAAGAGGCTCTGTTTGGGGGAAAGAGTGTGGGAGCTGCAGCTGGCTTCAGCCCGTTTGAAAGACGTTCCATCCCTTTCCATCAGATAGCCCTTAATGTGACGTACTCTTGTTAGTTTCCCAAGCAGAAGCCAGAGACACGCTGTTAAAAAATTTTAGAGCCAAGGAAACCAAATTCCAAAGCACAGTGAAGAACAGAGCAAAAGGAGCACTACGTTCTCACGCCGTTACTTTTGGTTTCAGCTTATTTTCAGGCTTTCTCAAAAATTAAAATTGACTTGTGACCAGAAGTGACCTCAGTTAGGCTTCCGGTCTTTCTCTGTTCAAGCTGTAACACTGCTTCATGGGTTGCCTTCAATGGAAAAGTCACAGTTACTCTTCCAAAATCCAAGATGAAATTAGGTTTTTAAAGGCTTTTTGTTTCTTTTTTCTAAAAAAAAGTTCTGTTACATGTATCGGGATGACATTGTTTAACAGGACCAAGTGGTTTTCAAGTGCACATCTCTATGACACATGATCTGTATGTTGCATTGTGTGCCCACCACCCAAAGTCAAACCATCTTCTGTCACCATATATTTGGCCCCCTCCAAACACGCCCACACCCCCCCTCCCACACCCCCACCCCGGGGACCACCACACCGTTGTCTGTGTCTGTGAGTTTCAGTTTTATATCCCACACATGCGTGAAATCATGTAATTCTTAGCTCTGTCTGACCTTTTTCACTCAGCATAATATTCTCGAGGTCCATCCACGTTGTTGCAAAGGGCAGTATTTCATCTTTCCTTATGGCTGAGTGGTGGTCCACTGTGTACATTATGGACTGCACCTTCTTTACCCGGTCCTCTTTCGAGGGGCACTTTGGTTGCCTCCATGTCTTGGTCCCCATGAACAATGCTGCGGTGAACACAGGGGGGCACGTATCTTTGCGGATACATTTTTCAAGTTTGGGGGGTAGATACCCAGAAGAGGGATTGATATGGTAACTCCATCCTTAACTTTTTGAGGAGCCTCCACACTGTTTCCCACAGTGGCTGTACCAGTTTACCTTCCCACCAGCAGTGAATGAGGGTTCCTTTTCTCCACATCCTCTCCAACACTCCTTATTACCTGCCTTGCTGCTAAAAAGCCTTTCTAACAGGTATAAGGTGGCATCTCCTTATAGTTTTGATTTGCATTTTTGTATAGCTAGAGCTATAGGAAAATATGGATTTATTGCATTTTAAATTCCTTTCAGAATATCCCTTAATAGAAATCGCCATGTGGGAAAGATTCAACTCCTCAAAGTTAGCTCCTCCCAGGAACGAAACAAGGGCTGGAACGTGGATGAATATGGGCCTTTGCCAAAAACTAGTTGAATCAAATAATCAAAGTTCTTCCATTAGAGAACACCATCCATTGTAAAAAGCATCATACTCTTAAAAACTGTGGGGGTACTTTACACATTAATAGAAGGCACACTTAATCTCAAAAGCGTTCCATCATCTGCAATGAAGCCAGAAAATGTTCATTCCTGGAGTCTCTGTGGCAAAAACAGTGCCTAGAATAATACTTTGAACTTGGTTAACCTGTTGCTACTTGACAAACACAAAGTACAATTGCAGACCATAGCCAGGGCTGACTGCCCCTGTTTGTACAACCTGCCCGCTCAGAACAGTTCCTGCATGTTTGGATAGTTGGGAAGGGAAAACTCAAAGCAAGAATAACACTTTGTGACGTGTGGAAATTGTGTGAAGTGAGCACTTCCCTGCCCATCGCAAAGCTGGATCGGGATGCAGACACGCACATTCACTCTTTGCTATGACTGTCTCCTTTTACCCCGTGA
Organism: Macrotus californicus; assembly: GCA_007922815.1. Lineage (NCBI taxonomy): Eukaryota > Metazoa > Chordata > Mammalia > Chiroptera > Phyllostomidae > Macrotus > Macrotus californicus. The sequence goes on along the minus strand of VMDR010002104.1, from coordinate 58,740 downwards.
GGGCGGAGTTCGGCAGTTACAGCAGAGACCATATGGCCCAAAACACCTTCGATCTTTACTATCTGACCCTTTACAGAAAAGTTCGCTGAGTCTGGGGATATAAATATTATTAATGCTCTACCCAGATCCCCTTTCTTTACCAAGTCTGCATGCCCCTCAAGGCTGCTGTCTGCTTTTACGTCTAGCTGCCTTCCTGTGACTCTCTTCAGAGAGGTGTCTTGGGGCTATTGGAATCACCTAGCTTGCAGACACAGAGAGCCACAAGTCCCTGAAGGCCACAGTCCCTTGGCCCACCGTGGCCCTCAGCCAGTGCCTGGCATCGGGCTAGGAAAGCCGCTCCCTCACCTGTGTTGGCATGAGTTCTGAAGGGTCATTCACACATCATCGAGGCCTCTGGGCTATCATACTCTGCTGTCAGGGAACAGCCTGTCTTTCTGCCAGCTGCTACGGTGTGGTGCAAGCCTGCAAGGACGGCAAGCTGGAGCTTTTTCCAAGCTCACTATGTTCCCCTCCTTTTGAAAGAGAATTGTGAGAAGGTAGACACTGAATTGGATGTGGTCTGAAGAAATTCCCCATTTCTTAGAAAACAGGCTGCCCCATAATGAGGCCGAGAACTGCTGCTGGACTAGTCCGCGGCCACCACTGGGTGATGAGGGAGAAGCAGGGTTTCTCCAGGTAGAGAGAGGCAGGCACTTGGCGCTTTTGACTGTCCAGTGTGTGCTCAGAACCCACTGGTCAGAACACGCCCTGCACCTTGGGCACTGCACACCTTTATGACGTCCTCACACACCGTGTGCCATCACAGCAGGAATGAACTCTGCTGCTAGATTTCAGATTATCTCAGTGCCAAGCACAGGGATGCGCTGAATAAAGACTCATTCAATGTAATTGTACTTCATCACTCTCGAGAATGGAAATCTATCCAGCCAGGGCAGCAGTTCAAGTCTGCACATCATTCCTAGTAAAGGAAGTACTGGCATCTAACCCAGCATCACACACTGTCAGAGAATGGGCTCCAGGCTGAGTCCTTGCTCCCCGACTCCAGGCCCTGGCCCTCTTAGTTATTCCCCAGGTGACTCTGGACAATTCATTTCACTCTTGAGCCTCAAGTTCTTCCACTATGAAATAAAGAGGGTGGGCTAGATTATATTCGTAACATGCATTCCAGCTCCAAAATTCTGATTCCTCTGAAGCCCCCAATTACTTAGCAATGCCCAGCTTCTCATGAAAGAGTGGGCTTATTTCAGAACCCAATCCAATACTATTATAAGAATTGAACTGCAGAATTTTAAAATGTGATAAACCTTATTTTTTATTTATTCTGGCTATAGTCTCAGGCTTGAAAATAACATTTCTCCAACAGATCATTCTGTCTTTCACAAAAAGCAGTTTGCAATAAGTCCTGGAAAATATTTGCTACTTATTTTCTGACTGAAATTTCTGACAGAACCAAGGTCCAATCGATGCCATCTTTTTTCCCTGTTCTAGAAAATGGCCTTACTCTATCATTTTAAGTTATTTCTGAGATTTAAAAACTTTGTAAATACACTCAAGCTTGTTATCTTCTTTATAACTACCCCACCAGACTTTGTGCAGTCCCCAGACCTCAGTAGGAGTCTTACAATTTTTAGAAAATTAAATCCAAAGTAGTTCCTGTTCCAAAAATAAATATAAAACCTTGATAGAAAGCAGGAATAATTTGTATATATTATTTTGATACAAATAATTTATTGTTTGGTCACCCAGACACAATTGCAGGTATATAGTTGAGTATTCACCTTGCTCCATTTTTTTTTAAATCAGAAACTCACTCATTATATGACTCTCAAAATAAATTCATGTGTAGGAATTTTATATTCTTCACATTTTTCTTCCTTTTCCTCATCTCTGAAACCACGCCCCCTCCTGAGGCCTTTCTCCAATGGGAAGGAAGAGCATTTTCTCACCAGCCGTGGGGGTCCTTATGTCATTTACCCTTTGTTTCAATATCAATTGGACACCTAGCACTTGGCCTGCTGCTGGACACTGGGAATATACAGAAAGATGACAGGAGAGTTGTTAAATTGCATTTTGAAGACTGAGTGAGATAGTGAGAACAGGGATGGAGGCTAGAAGGTGGAAAAACCGCACAAACCAAGAATCTGCAAGTCCCTGGAACGGCTGACACACGAGGTTCTTTACAAAATGCAGGGAGGCTTGCCCTGGGCGGGTGGCGCCATCAGTTGGAGCATTGTCCAGTGCACCAAAAGGTTGTGGGTTCGATCCCCAGTCGGGGTGCATACGGAAGGCAACCGATCAATATTTCTCTCTCACATTGATGTTCTTGCCTTCCTCTCTCTCTCTCTCCCTCCCGCCACCCTTCCTCTCTCTCTCAAATCAAAAAACTATCCTCAGATCAGAATTAAAAAAATCAAAAATAAAGGGAGACTAACCAGTAGAATGCATGTGATTTCCTATGTAACCATCACTGGTTTCTCTTCCCAAGCTGATCCTACCACGGGGTTCTTTAGTCTCTGAAGAAAGAAAATCAATTACTATATTTTTAATTTTTACCATCATCCCTTTCTTTTCTTTCTTCACAGCTTTTCATCATCTAACCTCATCATTAAGCTCTCCTGTGTCCTTGGGTCCTATTTCAGTTGTCACTGGGCACATAGGGACCAACTGCAAACCAGGCCCAAGGTCGATTCTACATTAAAATTCTGGCATTCAGCATCTATGGTTTTGAAAAGAGGAAAGACTAAAAGCTAAGCTAAGGGGATGAAAAATTGGCTTCCAACCCAAATCCAATACAGCAGTGTGATTTGTGGAGTCCTGGGTATAGAAATCCCTTAAGACCATCTTTCAAAGAAAATACATACATTAAAAAAAAAAAAAAAGAATGACTTTACATATTCTTTTAAAAAAAAGAAAAAGAAAACAGCACATCTAATACAAAGAAAAGTGAGGGGGGAAAATGCTAAAATTGCTTTTTTCAAAGCGGAGTGTCTGGTCTTCGCCCACCTCCATTTCCGTGAGGGCCCTAATAAGGCAGAAATAAGCATGAGTATTGGTGACGATTCCTGCACAGACACCAGCATCCTCAGTGGAATCACAAACACGTTTGCCTACACACACAGGCACACACCCAGATCCTTGCCCTTCAGCAGATGATCAAACATCGTGCAACAGAATCAGGTTCAAGGGCCAGGCTTGACTGCCATGTGTAATCAGCCTTAGTCAGACTGAGCAGATCTCATCCTTTCCATTAAACACGCTCCTGCTATCGGGCGCCTTCCCTCCCGAGTCATGACGGGAACGACAAAAACCCAAACTCTGCAAACACGTCTGGTCATGGGAGCTGAAGAAACTGGCAGAGCTGGTGCATTCCTGATGAATGCTAAAATACCTGCTCCGCAGATGCCAGGGTCGGAACAGAAAGGGTTACAGCCTTGTGACTCTGTTTTCACGGGCTCTGAAGCAATCAAAACAGACCAGACGGAATCGACTGGAAAATAAATCGTTACCCTTCTCAACTCTTTACCCGTGTCATCCTGACGAGTCCAAATGGAGGTTGTCTCCACGCAGTCGTGTTTCCATGTCCTTGATATTTGGTGGTCTTACTCCCTGAAGATGCTGCCTTCTCTTCCACTTAATAAAATTACACTTTAAAATGTCAGAGGAAGGAAATTAGGGCTGGCACGGACAGATACTCTTCCTCTCCGAAGCCTAGAAAATAATGGTGTGTGATATTTTTAAAGTGCGTTGGACTTTTTTTAAGGAGGGTGTTCTTTTAGATTTTAAATGAGAGAACTCACACACGTATCTGTTTCTTCTGCCCTTGGAGATTTTAATGCTCATTTTTGCTGAGCATTTGCCTTCCAGAAGCCATGAAATGCAAAGGGAAGCCTTGAACTTGGAGATTTGTTTACTCCAAAAAGAAAACAGCTGGAATAAAAAATAGACTATTTTAATAATTAGCCAGTCATGTCGGATAAGGGACATTCCATGATGCAATCAAGCATGGCAATCAGGATGCTGCCGCTTTGAATGATAAAGAATTAGCAACTAACCTTCTTCCAACTCAAGGAGAAAAATTTCAAGTTTTGTGGTATAATAGGCTTTGAAACTTTACATATAGAAAGCTTCGCGAGCTGAGGCTGTCGATGTGTTGTGTAGGAATTATAAAGGAGGACAGCTGTGACATTTCTCAGTTGTCTGATGAGAATTCAAATTCTGAGATGCCGTTGTCCATAATGTCTACACCTATCATTAGCCTGTGCTGTGTAGCCTAATTATTGGCTACCTGTCGACATAGGATGCAATGTTAATTGTAAATAATACTCTCCTTTACTTTATTACCCAGATCCTTAATTAACCACAAAGTCCTTTTCCCACGTACCTGGCCAGAACACTTCTTAAAACATATAGAAGACATATTTAAAGAATAGATATCACCATCCATCGCTGAGATGTGAGTTTGTGACTACGGTCCAGCCAAAAGTCGTTCCTCTCGGGACCAGGGATGGTGACGGGCTCCTAAGCTCACCTGTTTACCTTCCTGCCAACAAATGGAGAACCTGAGGTCTTTCCAGAGAAGTATCCCAAATGCCAGTTCAAAAGGTAGATGGTCTAGACTCCAGGTACACTGCTTCTGGGTAGCAGTGTGCAAACAGAGATACTGGACTTGGAAGCCTTAAAAGTGGAGAGAGAACTAAGCTACATAATAGTTGTGTCGCGCTAAGTCTTAAGGAATATGAAAAACAAAGAAGGAGCCATTGTATGAAGTTGCTTTAGGTACCTGGAGCAGAGTGAGGGAAGGACAGAGTGAGGGAAGGACAGAGTGAGGGAAGGACAGAAGAACTAAAAAGAAGGCTGGGGAGAAATACGGTCTTACTGGACGTTCCCAAAATTGGTTCCAAACCACAGGAACTCAGCACAGCAAACACACTGAAGCAGAATAATCAGACAGCTGAGGCCCAGAAAACCCTGGGGCTGTTCCTACGGTATGATTGTTCCTGTTGCTGGTGCTGATTCTACTGCTGTCCAAGAGGTTCTGGCACATTTGGGGAGAACATTTGAAGATGGCAGCCTTTGGAACCCAAGGCTGCAACGCAGCCGAGATACCCCTGGATTCCCAACAGCCAGAGGAGGACCACACAACACCAACAACATTTCTTTGCTGTACAAATGGGCTCTTTTTCTCCTCCTTTGATCCTGTAGAGTTGAACATTATGAGATTTTATCAAAACCACTTTATTCTAGAGTTACTTCTGCCAGAAAGATCGTGCATTCCACCCTCCTGGCTTCAATGCAGACAGTCAGACTCTCTAATAGATTGCCAATTGCTTTGACACAAAAGCTGGAGAAAATGTAACTTAGCCCAGAACCTTGTTCCCAATCTGTCTCCAGCGCTGCAGCTGTCAGGTCTGGCCCTTAAAATGCCCTTGATTAAAGGAGTCAGCCAGGAAAAGAGTAATAGTCTGCCAAGTGAGGTGGCTATAATCCTCCATATTGGTAATTATACTTCAAACACGCGGAGCTTTGTTGTTGAAGCTCAGAAAATAAAACTCTGATTCATCTAAACAAAAGATGATTCAGTTCTTGCAAGGCTCGAAACTAAGGATGTTCTAAAATATCCCCTGCAGCTAAATTACCTTCACTTATGATTTGGTCAGATCTCCCAAGGCAGCTTTTGCCTTGGGTCATCTGAGGAAACCCTAGCCAAGCACAGCAAGCACTGCGGGAGGGCTCCCTTTTCTGAGAAGGAACATCCCGTCTGAAGCTAGACTCTATCTGATACCGTAAATCTAAGCCCTCTCCCACTTTTGGTCAACAGCTCTGAGATGTCCTCAAGAAGAGAGAGCTCACCTGCTCCTCTTCAAACAAAAACAGCAGAAAAAGTAGCTCATCTTCTGAAATCTCTGTTGGCACCCCACTCATGGTCAAAGCCTTCTGTAACATGATGCTGGAGTCCTCATAGCTCCACTAAGACCAACACATTGGATTCCACTTTCAGTGTGTCGGAGTCTCAAGGGTTAGAAATATTTACAGAACGCATTGGTAACGCAGGGCAAGCTTGTCTCCTGTTGGCTAGCATCTGGGTCTTTGTATTTATGTGTTTCCTCGTGAGCAATAGGATGATTTTGTTCAAATCTCCATCCTGTGTCAGTTCATGCGCCGCTTAATTCCTGCTACAGTCCACAAGGTCAAAGTTCCCCTTATGGCCTCCATCGCCGCATTTCTTCTGCTTGTCTAACTTGCAGATGGTCTGCTGCTGATGTAGTGACATTAAATTAAACAGCAGCACCATAGCCATAGGCCCCAAATCTTGTTTACTACCTTTTACACTCCTGGCAAACTTAGCGGCCATGAATTCACCTTTATACACCCATTTATCAAATATTTGAGACAAAAAAAAACAGGGATTCTCCTGTTTAACCACTCCACTCCCCCATCCCCTTACCCCCACCAACTCCTAGTCACCCAAACAAAGCCAGCTTACCCCCAGACGAAAATTAAATTGTGATTCTGTTTTTCAAAAATTTCTTCTACGGGAAGCTCTCTTTATAGTTTCAACATCCCTCTTGCTGAACCTCCTCCACGTTCTATATAAAAATGATCTTGAAACTCAAACTCCCCATTTCAAAAGCCACATTTAGAAAACCCTCATTCCACACTCACTCCCAAAATAATGGAGGGATAGAGAGGTTGAAATGCCCAGCTCAGAATGTTGTATCAGTAATGAGTCCTACCAGAAAGTAATGCGTCTGATGTTGTCACAGCCGTGGCCAAATCGTCCGTTAGCATCGATGACCTACTGGTCCTGTACTTAGCTGCAAATACCGTGTTCTAAAAGAGGGCTTCTGGACTGGGGTGCACAGCCAACCCGGATCCAGGGAAGTGCCCCCTCGTTGGCGCCATGTTGCTTCCGTTGCCCATGATGCACCGCAGCCCAAGAGAGCAGAAAAGAAACATCAAGATTTGTGTGTGGAAGCCTGATTTAATTGTTATTAATAGTGGTAGCAGTAGCAGAAGAAAGAGTGGTAATAGTTTTCATTTATCAGGTGCTTACCGTGGGCTAGACATCCTGTTAAATGCTCTACACACATCATCCATGAACTTCATAATTAAATGTTTAGGGAAACATTGATTTTAACACTAGAATCTCACACATTTGAATGTTTAAAAGGAGACCTAGTGTTCTATGGAGATTTTTTCCCCTAAGATAGCAAGGAAAAACTTGCCTGATTGCACAGCTATCGGGCCCTCAGAAAGAGGGAAAATTGATGAGTTTGGGAATAAGTTCTGGTTACTTTCAACTGGGCAAAGAAACCTGAATGGAAAACCAAGGAAAGAAAGATAAAAAAAAAATACTTCAAAAATAAGTCTTCAGGGAGAATAACAATATCAAACGCCCAAGTAAGATACGATAGTGCAGTGCCTAGGTTGAGAACAAGGTGCACAGAGAGATCACATCAATGGCTGGGCAAGGAAGGGTGTGCACTTCATTCACGCCAGACATGGAGACAAGCAAAGTAAATGAGGCTGACAGTCTGGGGCGTGGATAGCTGGGCTGTGGCCTTGCATCCATGAACACACTTGGTATTTAAATTCTAGGAAACCCTCACCTGGTACTGTTTCATCCACACTAAAACATATTGGAAAGAAGACTAGAATCTCTTTTTTAAAATCAAACTTCTTTATCAGAAACTGTTGAAATTTAAATAAGATCCTTTCTGGGATGCTGTGTCATTAATTGCATGATGAAAGTGAATCAAACTACCCTGCCCATATTACACTTCTTACACATTGTTTGGGGTAAGATGATGGATAAGGAAGCACTTTGAAAGAGTAAAGCACTATACAAAGGCAAAGAGTATTGCTATCATTCTTGTATCTGAACACAACCAACTCTGAACTGATGGCTGAATGTTCTAATCCTCCAGGAGCGACACAGGATAACACAAAAAATAGGAGCTATTTTTCAAACCAGATACGAGGGTCTCCCCTCTCATTAACTTGCGATGGAAAAAGCATAATGAGAATAGTTCAAGGAAATCCGCTGGGAGTGGTACCCGAAGGAAGGAATGCATGAATATTTTCCTTGTGTCTCTAGTAATTGATTTAGTCATTTATTCCTTTAATCTACCCTGTTCCTCACTGGGAGATTTCAAGCCATGTTGAGTGGGTATGAAGAATAGAAGAGTAGTTGTTCAAAAATTAACTATAAAATCAACTGCTAGATTTTCCTTCTTCAGGAAAAATTACTTAATGATAACTTCAGTGGTTTTTCCTTCTTATTTCAATGTTTTTCAGCTCCTCAGTTGCCCTCACTGAACTGGCCTGGACTCAGTATGGAAACCCAGGAGTGTATCAAACTGTCAAAAGAGAGATAAGTCCCTTTGTCAGAGGCAGTCCAGAGCATAGGCTGCAGCCTGTGTCCTCTGGGCCTGAACTTCACTGAGGTCAACTCTGAGACCCAGTGCCCTACATCTCTAACAAAGAGAATGAAAACCCTCTGCAGAGGTAGGTAACATGATGCTCTGTCTTGAAGGATTTCAACAATCAATTTTTGAAATACAATGTCCAGCACATAAGCTGAAGTAACTAGAAACATGCTAGAACAAGAAACTCTGAGGGGGAAAAAGAAAAAGAAAAATAACAATCAATTCTAAGTCAAGTGTGCAAACACCGGCAGGGAGCTCTGACCCATAAACAGTGGTATAAGGGAATGTTAAAAAGGACTAAAGGAGAATGCTGGGAAAATGCTGGGCTATAATAACACAGTTTCAAACCTCAGTGCATACAACTGAAGGTGGAATAAAATAAGTGGAGGGGGAGGCATAGGGAGAAAGGAAGAGCACATGGTACATTTGTGGGTGGCTCTAACTGACCTGTGAATGATAAAACGATACTAACAGTCTGGTTTTGAAACTTATACTATGTACATACACATTTTACAATTTGTCATGTTTATTTTATACAGCCACTGCTCATTTAGACTTGCCCATCGGTGCATATGCATGTGTTAGAAAATAGGAGAAATCAAGGGGAAAGTCCACATGAGTGGGTTAAAATATTCTAATGATCATGCAATGTCCAGGGAAAGTCAAAGTGTATGTGGTAATTTCTACAAGAAACACAAAGGCATGCATACACACACCAACATGTACACACAAGATAGATAATTCTAACTAAAGAAGGGGGAAGTTATCACACAGATGGGTTCTAATATTGTTTTCACACTAAGAGATACCATAGAAAACTGATGGGGAAAATGGAGGTGTAAGGACAAGAAGAAACAGGATTGGCCAAACAGAACTAAGAGAAATAGGAGAGCTTTAAAACTTGGGAGACACGGAGAGGTGATATGAAGCATTATACATGAGCTCAATCCTCATCTTTTGTCATAAGGCATCAAATTGACAAATTAGAAGACAGTAGGATAAGGATCTCATTTTGGTTTGAGGCCAATTACTCAAAAACCTAGACTAAAAAAATAGTTTGGTGATAGTCTCTTAAAAGGGAACTGAGGATGGTCAAGGATGACATAGGGGCTGCTGCTGTGTATTCTGGGTTCCTCCCTTTGATCATTTTATACTCTGGACGTGTAAAATTTAGATTATATAATTATATATAATTTTGTAGTGCGCACACACATTTATGTAGCTATTGTAAATTGTGTTTACAGTTAATGTAAGCTCTATGACTGACATTGAATGTATTTTATATTACATGTAGTTTCATATATTTCACACATAACATCTATATTTTATAGATTTATGTTTATATTTATATGTTAATACTGGGAACCTGAAGTGCAATGGTCCTTATAAACTAACTTCGTTTTCACTGACCTTTAATAAGGTGGCTGAAATCCAGGTTGGAGTCACAATGGCGAGCCAGATAGCTCAGGTCTCAAATGCCTTTTCTGCTACTACCCAGCCATGCGGCCTAGGGAGACTCACCAGCCCTAAAAAAGAAGTGTCTATTTTCTCATGTCCGAAAGTAAGAACAATTACAGCTGCTGGCAGAAGTGTTGTGATCATTGGTGATAATAGACTCAAAGTGCTTAGCCAGGACCTGACATCAATACCTGCTCAGGAAAGAACAATACTCATTGTGATTCCACTCTATTACTTTCCCTTCCCCTAACACACCTCCTCTGAGACATGGTGCGTATGGGACATTCTGCCAAGACTGCCCACAGGAAGGTCACGGGTCATGGCAGGAGGGAGGCTGAGGAAGCTCTGGGCGTGGGGCTCTCGGGGGGAGGTTCGCTGAGCCCCTGATACTTGAAGTGAAATAATGTGAGTTAGAGGAAGTCAGTCCCAAACAGAGGAAGCGGCAGGAGCAGACGGCGGGAACACAACCCAGCACAATATGTTTTGTGTCTTAGACAAGGGTTCTGCATTTGTCCAGCACCACAGACAGCCATGGGGGAATTTTCAGCAGGACAATGACTATCTTTGACTTCAGAAGACCAGCTGAAAACTTGAGTTTAAACTAATTCTCTAAAGGCAGTCGTAGGAAGTGAAGAGAAAATTTACACCTCGTAGAAAAAGCCCTCCAGATGACTTTGTTGCATGTGGACGGAAGCTGATTCTTTCATTCACCAAAGACATTCTGATTGAACACCTGTGATTGCCCAAATGCGGTGATCTGACTTCCTGCACATCATACACTAAATAGACATTTTCACTTCCCCAGACTGGACTAAATGTTCCTCGAGTTGGGACTAGGTCATGTCTTTATCATCTCGATCACAAGTTTAATTTCTGGCACTCGGAATGCCCTAATCCATGTTTACTGAGCTAATTCTTCACGCCTCTGGGAGCTTTATAATGCTGTTTCTTATCTTCTGTCTGAATCACAGCTCTTTCTAAAATTTTAATCCCAGTTGTTTCTCTAGCTCACCCTTTACACCCTTCAGCGTGTTACCACTCATGTTTCTTTTAGAAAATATGTGTTCGTCAGTGACCAGAGGGGAGTGGGAAGGAGGATAAGGGTGGAAAGAAGGGGAAGGGACAAGTCAAAGAGCATGAATGGATGACCCATGGGCATGGACAAAGGTGGGACAACTGACTGGGAGCGGAGAGTGAGCTGGGCACTGGAGAACAGAGGGGGAAAAACTGGGACAACTGTAATATTGTAATGATAAGAATTTTTAAAAATATGTGTCTGTAAAGCCACCTGGTCAACAACATGGACCTCAAGTCATGGTGACCCAGTTGAGAAAATAAGAGAAACCTTGAAGAGGCTGAAAGTAAACACTTACACCCCCAAGGTACCATCGATGAATAACCGCCGGGCCAGCAGAACGGGGGCGAAGGCATGACATCACCATCGTGGTGATGTGGGGTACAACTTTGATACTCTCATGTTGGGGAGCAGTGATGTCCCCTTTTACTAAAACTAAGTCTGGAGAGAAAAGCTTTTGGTCTACAGGAGACTCTTCCCCCAGTCTAGGCCTGCCTACCACGCAGAGATCCAGCTTTTACATGAGGCAGAAATGACAATATTCCCCCTGCATGATTACTTTGGAGAAGAACAATAATGAAGAAGACAGGGAGAATACGTTCTTGAAAAAGTTTCAAGCCAAAAGAGACTTTTCTTTTTTTCCAAACTGCTGAATACATTTGGGAAGAGAAGGTCACACTGAAAGTCAGCCCACAAAGACTTGCTCACAAAACGCACTAGCAACAAATAAATAACATTCGGGAAGCAACGGCCTTGCCCTATGTACTAATGGAAACACAGCCTTTGGATGTTCTGGCGCCTGCGTTCTGCAATGCCTGGCGACCTCCGAGGATGCTGCTGGTACTACATCATCGGCAGTACTTGCACTTCATTGTTTCAAGGGCTACCAACCAAATGCTAAATATTATGCAAGTGCCATCTGGGCGGGGGGGGGCGGGGAATGTGTGTCTGAGATGCATTTACTTTGTAATGTATTATCTAAGGTGCTCACAAGTAATTAAACAGACCAGAAGGCTACTTGGAACAAGGACTATGTTTTATCAAAAAAGTAAGTTTCAAAGAGTGAGCTTATCAAAACAACAAGGGGTTTACTAGGTAGAGCATTCAGAGCACGGCATAGAATGAAATGAAGTCAGGTGGTGTAGGAGGGGCTTCGAACACAAGAAGCAGTGGCCGGTTTTCTTGTTTTCCTGGTTGTCATCATTACTAAATAAAGACTTAAGAACTGCCCTTCTGTATCTGAATTCCGGCTATCATCCGAAGGGTCATCTGGGGAGAGCGGTGAATTCCAGTCTTTTGCCAAAGTAAACATAAGCATAATTTGTAAAAGTCAAAAACTCAGTTCATTAGTAAAAACAAATGCAATTAGCCACATGGAAAAACAGCCAGAAAAAGCATTCCCAAACTTGCCTTTTTTCTCACCAATAATAAGCTGCACGAGCACCCTGTACCTACTTCCAAGTGCTGGCTGTCCCTTGTCCCCATTCAAGTTCAAGGTCTTTGCAAGTCCATCTCCTTTGTCACTGTCCACAATGCTCTGAATTCTACCCCAAATGCCCCTTCAGCTTTGCTGAGGACCAAAAGCTACCACGATGTACCTTTCCACGTAAACAGAGTATTTTCCTTCTAAAATGTCATGGTCACCATCGGCTTCAATGGTAAAGGTAAAGACATATGAGAAAGGAGGAGAATGATCGTAAAAGGCAGACAGTTTCCCCAACTCAACTGGTGGGTAACAGCACCACCACGGGTCGCGTAGCATTTTGCTGCATGCCCGTAAAGCAGCCATCTGATGACCGACATTGCTAGCGCTCTATTTGCCACTCACCTTCGACAAATCAAAGGACAGACAAGCAAAAAGACCACTGCCTCTGGCAGTGTGGCCATGGAACACCTTGTGGAATGTTGTTGCAAAGAGAGGACAGTGGCCGTGGCTCAGAGGATGTGTTTCAGGGAGGGACCGACACAGTAGCCCAGGAACTCTCTGTCCCTGTTCTTCAGAGCAGGCACAGAGCTGATAAGATATTCATTGTCAAGGTTAATTAGCCCTCTGGGCAGGTAAGCATCTGAAAGCAGGAGCAAAGCCCCTTGGCCACACCAGGGACAGCACAGCACCAAGCAGGTGGCCGTGGTGGACTTGGAAACCGGACTCCCTAAAATAAACCCCTGTCTGGCTGCCGACTGAGCAGAGAAGCCCAGGGAAATCACTCAACCTCTCTGTGCCCCAGCATCCTGCTCTGCCGTCCACAGAGAGAGAATAACAGCGACACTTCACAGAGTTGTGGTGAAGAGGAGATAGACTGGGCAATGCTTGCCATGCCCAAAGAGCTCAGGAAAATTGGCTGTCGTTATCTCCATAACGGGAGAAGTCCCCTCGCATGGGGGGCCAGACAGGACCAAGGCTGAGAGTAGCAGTGCGTTATCTCCATCACGGGAGAAGTCCCCTCGCATGGGGGGCCAGACAGGACCAAGGCTGAGAGTAGCAGTGCGTCACCAGGTGCTGCCCCTCCCCCGAGCTTCTGCGAGCACCCACCAATCTTCCTGGAGGCTGCAGAGTCCCCCCACCCCACCCGCCAGGATCAAAATGTCAACAACATCCAGGGTGAGGGTTCAGAGCAGTGCAGGAATGTGTGAGGACGTGGGGAGGGCAGGGAGAGGTTGTGTTAAGGGCAGAGGGCACAGCCCAGTCTGCACAGGGGACACAGGGACCCTGAGGTGGAAATCACCTGGAGAAGGGAGGGAGGGCCTGGCCCAAGGACCCAGGAGCAGGAAAAGAATCGAGGAACCAGTCCTTGTAGCTAGAAACAGTGGTCATTATTGGAGACTAACCCGACTCAGATGTCCCAGCGGAGCAACACGGAAAAGAAAACGCAGTCCTATTACTCTGCGCTGATCCACAACCCAGGCCACTGCCCTGCCTGGGAGACCACGTGAACCACTCAGTGCCTTTGCCCCTCTAGTGCCACCCTTGGGCCAGGAAACCTTGGAACATGGCTGGAGCCCCCAGATGGGGCACACAGTCCCCCCAGGGCCCCCACTCAGCCTTTCCCCTGGTGGTTGACCTACCAGCCAGGCTGGGCTACAGACCAGGACAGGGGCAACCCTCTATGCTTCCCCATGAGGGAGCAACATCCCTCCCTCCCCTGACTGCCCTTAGAAGCTTTTCAAATAAAATACAAAATACATAGATAGAAAATATAGAAAGAGCATAAACTATCCTGAATCCCCAAACCCATGAGCCTAACTACCCACCCGAATAAAGGAAGAGGAAAGGGGCCATCCATGGGGAAAACTATAAATTAATGTGTCATAAATTATCCTGCCGTCAAGCGAGAAGGCACGGTGACGATTTATTTACGTATCAGGCTCTTCCTCAGAGCTTGCATCAGCCAGCCACAGTCTAGGCACTTTGCAAACATGACCTGGTTCAAACCTCAAAACCAGCCTGCACGATCCTCTTTGGACACTGAAGAAACTAGGCATGTGGATGAGTGAACGTGTCACAAGGGGCAGAGTTCATGGTCAAAGCCAGGCCCCCAGGCTCCTTCGACTCTGCTCTGTCCTTACATTGTCATTGCCCTCCTGGAGCCTCAGACTTCAGGACAGATATGCTTTTCCTGGTCTCCGCCCTCGAAACCCTATGACTTTTCCTCTTTGGGCCCCCGGAGTGATCTTCTTGACCAAGTTCCAATGTTGCCAATCAGACTTGGATGGGAAGCCTCCTGGCCCATGACCCACGGGCTCTTTCTAGCCTCCCTCAAGGGGGGACTGGTGCCAGGTGGAACCCTAAGAAAGGATGACACATTCTGTGCCCCTGGCATTCAGGGATCTTAAAACCCTTTAAAAATAACACTTTTTTTTTACAACATGCTTCATGTTTGAATTTCTAAGGTACTTAATACTTTGCAGGTCTCCATTTTTCAAACTTTTATTACAAAGTAACATGATTCTATTATAGGGAATTAGAAAATAAAGCCCTACATTTATGACCACGCATTTTTTTATATTCGAGGTGATTTTCATATTGTGCGCATTTACACAAGAACGTTGTAATAACTCTTCGGCGTCAATTGCTTACGAGCCTCAAGTCACATCAGGCCAATGACGTTCCAGTTTCTGACGGCAGCTCACTGCAAGAAAAGCAAACAATGGCGACATCACAGTGTGAGACAGTGGGAACCAAGGTTCGTGGGGCCACACTTACTCTTCCTGTGCTCCATACGCTCTGATTTAGTTTGTAGTATGTTATTTTTTAAATAAACCCACTAATAAGTTATGTGTCTGTTTGAAAAGTAACACAATGTGCTATTACTATTTTTGGATAATTCCATATTCTCCTTACACCCATGTACACACGCCTGTACGGCCCAGAGAATACATGTCTCAAAAATGCACGCCAGGGACAGAGTCTTGTCTCTCGGAGCCCGTTTGTTTTCATAGCCCGGGTGGCTATCTGAAGAGCACGTGGGGACTCGGGTCCAGGGGATCCGCTGACTGAACACGCAGGCTCACCGTGAGAGCCTGCCCTAAAGCACGTGGCTCTGGGAGAGCTCGATTCTCATGTTGTCAGAATGAGGACACACGTCATTTTGTCCAAGGAGTGTTAAGGGGTGCCATTTATGTGCTGACAAGAAAACAAGCCATAGGTTTTCTCAGGAAAATGGGACTTTCTGAATGTTAGTGGCACGCTGGATTTAGAATAGGGGGTTTCTGACTAGCAGTCCACCTTGCTGTGCATTCCTTTCTATGTCTGTGCTATAAAAATACATTTTGCTTCATCAAGTTATCGTAAGACCTTCGGGAAGGGCCTAGGATAACTATACGCAGGTTCAAACAATTTATTTCACCTAAATCCATCGAACTGCACTCTTGACAAGATTGGTAACCCGGACTATTGGGAGCTGACTGTGTGTCCCCCAAATCTATGTGTGAAATCCCAGTCCCCGCTATGACAGTTTTGGGAGATGGCGACTTTCGGGGGTGATTAGGCACAAGGAGGAAGCCCCCATAAATGGACTAATGCCCTTAGAAAAGAGGCCCCAGGGAGCTCTCTTGCCCCTTTTTATGGACACAGTGAGAAAGCAGCCTTCTTTGACCCAGGACGAGGGCCCTCACTTGATTCCAAAAGGCCAGCGCCTTGATCTTGAACTTCCCAGCCTCTAGAACTGAAAGAAACAGACGTCTGCTGTCTCAGCCACTTAGTCTCTCGTATTTTTGTCACAGCAGCCTGAACTATGACTAAGGCCCTATAAGACAGCATCCTTCAGTCTCCAGATTCAGCTCAGAGATTTATGCCATGTGAAAAAGAGAGTTTCCCTCCAGGAAACACGGGGCTGGGAATAAGGATGGAAGAGCCTAAGGACCCCTCCATCAGGATTACCTCACTGCTCCTCAGAGGACCACTGTGAAAGGGCTAGATGATGCTGGAAAGAAGGAAACAGTTCACTACTTCCAAGACTTTGGACTCGATTCTGTACCTGATCAATGTCAAGGTGGTGGTGGGGAGGGTGCTGAGTGCACTGTGTTTGCCTCAGAGCAGAAACTTAATATGAACTTGAAAAGACAGGAGGAACTATCCCTGGCTGGTGTGGCTCAGTGGATTGAGCAGCAGCCTGCAAAGCAAAGGGTCACCAGTTCAATTCCCAGTCAGGGTACAGGCCTGGGTTTGTGGGCCAGGTCCCCAGGAGGGGGGCACGGGAGAGGCAACCACACATCGATGCTTCTCTCCCTCTCTTTCTCCTTCCCTTCCGTCTGTTTATAAATAAATAAATAAAACCTTTAAAAAATGAAAAGAAAGGAGTAACTAAAATATTCCCATCGAGTAGCAATGGACAAGTCACCAGGCCTCCTGGGGGCAGACAGTTCCATAGTTATGACATTTACAAATGTTCCAGTTTCTGCAAAACTCTAGCCTGTCATTGCTAAGTCACCAGGCCTCCTGGGGGCAGATAGTTCCATAGTTACGACATTTACAAATGTTTCAGTTTCTGCAAAACTCTAGCCTGTCATTGCCTAGCACGGGGCTTAAATTATTTATGGTAATTCATGTAAGGGATACAAAATCTTTCTCCTCTGGATTCGGTCACTCTTCTCTTTAAAACAGGCACTCAAAACTCGCCTACAAGGTCAAGGTCATGCCGTCAGTCATCTGGGATTCCCATATTAAAGGCAATTATTAAAGGCACAGCTGATTTTTTGAACCTGGTCACTGGCGAATGCAACTCTTCATCCCTGTCCCTCCGCAGGGGCGAAAATGTCACACTTGTGCAGGCAGACACTGAATTAATGAGCACAGTTGAAGGTGAGCCCTTCAACGTACCTAGAAATCTTGCCAACCATCCCTGATACTCCCCACACCTTCCTTCTCTTCCTACCTCACACACTTTCATTCCAGCCGCCTCCGTTTCTCTGGGGTCAATGCCCGATGGTGTACACAACTAACTACAGATTCATATGGTAGTTACATATTAAATTTTTAAGAAACTGCCCAACTGTTACCCAAAGTGGCTATCCTAGCGTATTCTGCATTTCCACGAACAATGGATGCACGATCCAGTTTCTCTGCACTTTTGCCAGCATTTCGCGTCTTCCCTATTTTTTTATTTTAGCCACTCT
Source organism: Macrotus californicus (assembly GCA_007922815.1). Classification (NCBI taxonomy): domain Eukaryota; kingdom Metazoa; phylum Chordata; class Mammalia; order Chiroptera; family Phyllostomidae; genus Macrotus; species Macrotus californicus. Next base: position 41,163 of record VMDR010002104.1, on the reverse strand, counting down.
AATACGTACGTAGTGATAGCTCATCGTAATTTCAATTTATGTTTACCTATCAACTCATGACGCTGAAGTCTTTCTGCATCCTTACTTGTGGTCTGTATATTCTCTTCAGTGAAAGGTCTATTCAAGTCTTTTGCCCATTTTCCTGATGAGATTGTGACTTTACTATCGAGTTTTAATGATTCTTTATATATTCTAGATACTCATCCTATTTCGGATACATAATATACGTGCTCTTTTTCCTGGTCAATAATTTGTCTTTTCATCTTTCTAACAGTGTCTTTGGCAGTGTAAAATTTTAAAATTTTGATAAGGTCCAGTTTTCATTTTATCCTTCATGAATTACTCCTTCGCTATCAACTCTAAGAACTCTTTGCCTAGCCCTTGAACCCAAAGATCTTCTCCTAGTTTTTCTAAAAGGTTTACACTTTTACACTTTGCATTTAAGCCCAGAGTCCGTTGTGAGTTCATTTTTGTGTAAATTTTATATCAACATTTAGGTCAAGTTTTTGTTTTTTGTCCAGTTGCTCCAGAACCATTTGCTGAAAAGGCTACCCTTCCTCTTTGGAACTTGTCTTGCCCATTTGTCAAAAAGCGGGGGAGGGTATATGGGTGTGGGTGTGTTCTGAGTTCTCTACAGTATTCCACTGATCTGTGTGCCTGCCCTCCACCAGTACCACCCCATCTCAGTTACTTCAAGTCCACATTAAGTCTTGAAATCAAGCACAGTGATTCCTTTTTATTATACTCTTCTTTTTCAAGATTGTTTTAGGTAATCTGATACGGTGCTTTTCTATATACAGTTTAGATTAGGCTTATCTTTGTCTATAAAAAAATACCTTGCTGAGATTGTGCTAGGAATGGCATTGAACCTGTGCATCCATCCATCTGTGAAGAATTTATGATGTTGAGTCTTCTAGTCCATAAACAGTCCAGTCCATAAACAGTATGCTCTGCCTCTTTGATTACTTTCATCGGCATGCTGCTATTTTTAGCCTACAGATTCTTCACATGTTTTTTGTTAAGTTTATACTTAAGGAGCAGTTTATAGATGGCATTATTTCTGTTTTTTTGTGTGTGTTTTTTTTTTAATTTGGTCTCCACAGCCTCGGTATTAGTACAGAGAAACACAATCCATTATTGTATTGATCTTGTGTTCTGTGACCTGGTTTGGATACTCTTATTAGTTCTAAGAGTTTTGATTTAGATTCCTTGGCACTTTCTACATAGAATATCACACTATCTGCAAGTAAAGGCCATTTTTCTTTTCTTCCTTTACACCTTCATGTCTTTTTTCCTTTGTCCTGACTTACTGCGGTCACGAGCACTTCCAGTATCATGTTGAATCACAGTGATGTCAACAAACTGAATTTAATATTCCATGCAAAGGACATGTTTCATCAAATTTCAAAGCTTTGAAATACATTTCAAACATATTTATGAACACATTTATTTCCCGCCACCTGACAATTCTACTTCTAGGGGGAGACTCCGAAATACCACTTGCACCTGCATCCCTGCTTGTGCAGGAGCCTGCATGGCAGCAATGCTCTGCATAGCAAAATGTTAGCAGCCGTGATCATCTGCAGGAGCATTATTAACACTAAATAAATTGTGCATATTTGCACAATGGGAAATTGTACATTATTGATGATCTAGAGCTACGTGAAGCAATGTGGATAGACCTTTGAAACATAGAGTTGTCATGGAAGACACCTAGACACCTACAGGATGATAATAACTTTTGAAAAGCCAATGAAAGCAAAGCTAGAGGATGTGTAGCTTTGGTACGTGGGGAAAGAAGGAAATGATAAACGCAGCCCGCTGGGTACCAGTTACCTTGGCTGAGGGGTCGGTATAGAGACAGAATTAAAGAGGCACCAGCAGCATCAACAGTATTGGTAATGTTCCCTTGCTTAAATTGGGTGGGAAAGACATAAACATTGGTTTTATTCTTCTTCTTTATATTCCTTAATTTAAAAAAACAGAAGATAAGAAATGGGCATGACAAACTCATGATAGTGGCTATCTCCCAGGAGAGCTAGAGAGAAATAGACTTGGAGGTAATAGTTTAAAGGCACTTTAGTCCTAATAATTTATTTCTTTAACAAGAGTGGAAGAAAGTATAAGTAAAATATTCACAAAATGTCAATTCTGACCACCCATGTAAGATTTCTGTTATGTTATTATTTGTGATTTTTTTTTTGGAATTGTTTTCCCCATAAACTCTTGTAAGCCCATCTCCTTTGTTCTGGAATTATCATGCCATCGATAAGTAGATAACTAAGTAGATTATTAGGTGGACAGAGAAAATAAGAATGTGAAGTGTGACAATAAAGATATTTGGTTTCATTCTCTGAGATACACTGAGAGCAGCAACGCGATACATCACAAAGCAGCACTCAGAAACACTTCCAGTGTATACCATATCTTTCCACCGTGTATCTCTTAACACCATCTCAGACACCACGGGATTACATCTGACAGCAAGATGAACAGAAGGTGAGCAGTGAAATACATCTTATGAAAGGCTAAGAAATATCAGGACTAAGATATTTACTAGAAATCAGGGACACTGCACCAACTCTAAGCATTCAGTGACTATAAACGCAGTTAAAGGCCCACTCCACAGGGACATCGACAAGATAACTTGAAATGCAATTGACATCTGCAGAACTCTAAAAGAGATCACTTGACTTCTCCAAGGCATAGGTCTCCAAAGGTGTGCTTTCAAAAGCTGAAGAAAGAAATTTGCACAATGCAAAGATAACGCCTTCGCCTCAACAAGACCCTGTATAACCCAGAAGGACAACAAACGCGTACATCAAGAACCTGGGAGACGGAAATATGGAAACAATCAAAATCGACAGAAGAAAGAACGCATGGGGAGATAAGAAAATTCAGTGTGAAAACTTGAAAGACTCATTGAATATGTCAAAAACTTCCAAGACAGCCACAGAAATCCACGCTGCGTCACTGAGGAGCAAATTCTGCTCCATTTTATCAGAAGACTGAGGATTCGTAAATGCACATGCAGCCTGTAGATTGCCATTTAAATATTTCACCATTCCTTCTTCTATGCTTGAGCAGGTGGGGTCTGGCTCGCTGAGATGGAGCCATCTCCCACCAGCCCTGAAGCACACGGGGTCCCCAAGACTGACAGAGGGGCAAACCCAGGATGGGTGCTGCATCACCGTTTTCATCTCCCCCTGCACTGTTATAGTACCTCGTTCATAACAGGTACTCAAACAATTTGTGATAACCAGCAATTCCAGTCCTGCTAGAGCAAACAGGCCTGCCCCGCCATCTTAACAATCAAATGTGTTCTTAAGTAAATGAAGCATTTTTTTTTTTGGCAGTGAGACAGCAGGAAGTACAACACTGACCCTCCCATGGCACCAGGAGAAAGCTCTTCAGCTGTGGCTTTCTCTGACGGGGTGTCACAAGCATCTGCGGTGCTCAGCGAATGAAAGCTTTGTCGTCAGAGTCCGTCTGGAATAATAATGGAAGTGCCACACAAAGAGAATCAATGACGCCCTTGCGATCTCAGATATTCAGTGTCAGATCTCACCACCCCGTTAGCTCCCCGGCCCTCAGTGTGTCCGTCTACAACATGAGGCTGTGAAAGGACATGATCCCTACAATTTCTCCCAGCTCCTTTGCAGAGTCTCTGATGTGAATCCACAGGGACACTAAGCAGAATGCACGCTATTCTGAGCCTGCATGTTACATAAAACAACCTTCCTTCCCCTGTGTGGTTAAGGGGACAGAAGGACCATTTCCCGGCAGTGCTGAGCAGGGCTCCCCTGGGTTGGGAATGATGCACCACAAACACCAGCAGAGCCCTGTGCACTGGAAACAGGCAAAACCGCTGCCACCCAAATTAGCAAGTGTGGGAAGACCCAGTAAGGAGCAATGGGGTTCAGCCCTGCGGATCAGCGTCCAGGACGGCTGGTGGCATAGCAGGTTGTGCTTTTCCTCCTTCCTCCCTTCCCCTTCCCCCTCCCCCGACTGTCACTTTGTTCTTGAAGGACTAGAACAAAGTGACAGCCAGGATCCTCTGTCAGGGCCTGCCTCCCCCTCCCATCCTGTCCTGAGCCTCAGTCTCTGGGCAGACCCTGGGTTTGGAGCAAGTGACTCTGTTCCACCAGGCTAGCAATTCCCTGTCTTTGTCAAGCATGCTGTAGCCAGTCCCTCCTAGGTCAAAAACTGACCCAAAGGTCAAGGGGGAAAAAACAATGAAACCAAGATGGTGTTAACCGAAATAAATGTGCAGAATAAAAGAAAAAACCCAGGTGTAACCCTTGTGACCCGAAGCACACATTAATGCCCCCTCTCTGCATCCACAGAAATGTACAGCCTCCCACGGAGCTCAGCGTTTCAGCTTGCCTTTGCTAAATCATAAACAGCTGCACGGTATAAGAATTTGTAGAACATGAACCACAGATGGAAAGCCTGGAGGCTTCCATTTTATCCTGACACGGTCATGCATCACATAAGGATGTTTCGGTCAATGACGGACCACACATAAGAGGGTGGTCCTCTAAGGTTATCATGGAGCTGAAAAACTCCTACCGTTAGTGCCATTGCAGCCCTGATGCCACAGCAGCCCGTGACTCACGTGTCTGTGGTGGTGCCGGTGCAGACAAACCAACTGTCCTGCCATCGTATAGAATTGTGACACATACATTTATGGACAGGACAGGATACACGATAATGACAGTGAATGACTATGTTACTGGTTGCTATATGTATGGCACTACCCCTTTTAGCATTATTTTAGCACGTACCCTTTCCTCTTAAAGGGAAAATTCATAGCCGAACAGGAAGCCATGTTATGGGGACAGCAGCCGCCTCTCGTGTTCACTCTGTGTCTTGACTGCAGCATTTTCTCTTGTGCTTCACTGAATTTCGTGTTGTTTTGCTCCTTGCGGCCCCTAAGCATACAGAACCCACTGCTTATGTCGCCACTGAGAGGCCACATCGAGGGATTGACCAGACAATGAAAATAAAAGCGGCTCAAGTTTACAACGTGTGAAAATCGATGGTGGTTATCACTCACCCATCAGGCACGTCCCATTGCACCCCAGCGAGGCTCTTGAAGAACAAGAACAAAGTGACAGAAGCTGTTAAGGACCTTCTTCGTGGCAGGCAAAGAGACTAAGCAAAGCCGGAGAAGGGCCCGTGTCACGCACGGAGTAACTTCTAATAGCCTGGGTGAAAGGTAGACAGACACAGAAGCACATTCCTCTCAATGCCACGACGATCACAGTCAAAGCGAAGTTTGTTGGTGATGCTGAGAGGAAAGACCAAGCCTGACCATGACACTGAATTGACTACTAGCTCTTAGGTGGTTTGACCAGTTCAAGAATCGTTATTCGATGCAGAACGTGCAAGTGAGTGGCGAGTTTGCAAGTGCTGATGAGGTAGCTGGAGATTTGGGGCAGCTCTAGATGAGCTGGTTGTGGAGGAAAATGACTTGCCAGGGCAAATATTCAATGTGAATGAAAACGCCCTATTCTGGAAACAGACGCTGGAAAGGAGACCAAGTCAATACCAGGCGTCAGGGCTTGTTAGGGACAAGGTAACAGTCTTCTTTGGGGCCAATGTTACAGGTTACAAATGGAAACCCTTTGTCATCTGGCCAAGTGACAACCCCAAGGCCTTCAAGCACAGCAATAAACTCACACGCCGGGTGTACTACAGGAGCAGTGAGTCACAGATGACGCAGAGCCTCTTCCAAGATGCCCTCCTAAATTGCTATGCTAGTGACATGTGTCAGAATAACATACCTTTCATGGTTGTGCTTATTGTTGCTAGTGCTCCCGAATATCCTCCTTTGCTTGGTGATCTTTATCCCAACATCTGAGAGGTGTTTCTCCTCCAAATGCCACCGCTTTGACCCAACTAATGGACCAAGGAGTGATAACCGCTGTTAAGGTCAACTCCCTGAGGAGGAACTTGCCCAGGCTATGGCTGAAACTGATGAAGACACTGAGAAGATGCTGATGCAGTTCTGGAAGGGTTCCATCTAAGACTGTGCCAAGAACGTTGCTTGGGCTTGGGATCACCAAGGAGTGTATGAATGACATCTAGAAGAAGACACTCAAGATGTTCATTCATGACTTCGAAGGACTTTCCCAGGATGAAGAGGTTGAGACAGGGCTGTGGTCGAGACAGCAAAGCACTTGAACCTGGGTGTGGGTGGGGATGACATTGAGGGGCCCCCAGGGGTGGTTCCCGAGGAACTGACCGGTGAAGGTTGTGGGAACTGGAACAGGACACGTAGGTGAAGAAGAGGCAAGAGAAAAGAAAACCCAGGAGAAGGAAGAGGAGCCCCAGGAAAATTCACAGTGAAGGGATTTAACAGAAGCTTTTGTAGACCTAAGAAAGCTCCTTACAGAGTTTGCAAACATGGAGCCCAACACCCGCACCGAAAGCTCTTCATCAACAGGAGGAATGTTCATGGCGCATTACCTGCTTACATGAAAACCTGTGATGAAACAAATGAGCAAACCACCACGGAGATAGTCCTGAAAGATGGCACGTCCTCAACAAGAGCCTCGGGCAGGCCCTTCAGGAGGTGTTCCAGAGGAAGGTGCTGCCATCATGGATGACCATGTGTGCTGTTGCCCCTGATGACCTTCCAGTGGAACAAGATGTGGAGCAGAAAGACGGTGATATTGATGATCTTGAACCTGTGTAGGCCTGCACTAACGCACGCGTTTATATTTTAGTTTGGTTTTTTTTTAAGTTTAAAAGTAAAGAAAACATTTTAAAAGGCTTATAGAATAAGGATAGAAAGGAAATATTTTTATATATCTCTACAAAGCTGATGTTATGACAAAGAGTTTTAAAAAATTAAAAGTTTATAAAGTAAAAAGATGACAGTAAGCTCAGGTTAATTTATTATTGAAGAAAGAAAAGGATTTTTTTATAAATTTAGCGTAGCCAAAGTGTACAGCATTTATAAAGCCTACAATCACATACAATAACATCCTAGGCCTTCACGTCCACTCGCCACTCCCTCACCGACTCACCCAGAGCAACTTCCAGCGTGAGACTCCATCCACGGCAAGTGCTCTACACAGGTGCACCATTTTTTATCTTCTACATCAGATTTTTACTGTGCTTTGCTGCGTTTACATCTCTCTAGACACACAAATACTACTGAGTTACCATTGCCTAAGTGTTCAGGACAGTAACGCGCTGTGCAGGTAGATGTGCGGCCCAGGCCACACGGTCTAGGTGTGCAGTGGGCTTTACCCTCCTGGTCTGTGAAGGTGCGCTCTAGAATGTCCCCCTAACAACAACTCTGATGACACATTTCTCAGAGAGTATCCCCCCTGTTAAACAATGCATGACTACAGTGCATCCATCACAAACCCCAAATGAAAATAAACCCGACATGATGTCTTAGCATGGAATTGCACCAGGCAAAAAGAATCTTCCAGAATAAACAATCCATTTCTGTGGAACTCAGAAGACTGTACTGCCGATAAAGACTCTCTCGAGTCCAGACTTTATTTTTTAACTCTGATCATGAACTTTTTCTCCTCCATCTCTGATTAAGCTTAATGAGTTAGCTAAGTTAATGAAGTGTGATGTCCCATTAAATACATCAACTGACAACAATTAATTCCTCAGAGCGTGTACTCTGGTGATTGATTATATTTTTTAGTGTGGGAGAATTTAAGTGATGTAAATCTCTCAGCAGAAAATAGGCATTTAAAACTTTGAGAGTTTAATTCAAAGAAAGTGAATTTTTTTTTATGTAACTTTGTTCACCAGCTCAGTGAAGGCGCCTGTTTGTCAGTCATGAACACAAATGTGAAAAAAAACAAATCATCAGCCAATGAAAAAATGTCATCCATCATGGAAAGCCACAGCTAGAAGCTTCCGGGTTGTGTGGCATACTTTTCTACAGTTATACTAGATCTGAGTATATCGTTGTGCTACATGGAGGTGAGAAACAGCATGAAGTTCGGAGGTTTAGAGAGAAAGCCCAGAAATGCAGAGAAAATATAAATACCTTTGAATTTAGGAAAATCCCCTGTATTCATTTTGGGTAGTAGCCCAAGTTGCCCCAAAGCACCTCGCTGTCCCAGGAAGCCCACTAACTTTCTCCCACGTCACCTCTGTGATAAATGGGCCCTCACAATGACTTCTGAAGGGATCCTGATAGAAAGAGTGTAGAATTTGCCAGGAGGTTTAAAATCCATTTAAATCACCTCAAGTGAGTGAAATTAACCAGCCTGGGAAGATCCTCACTGGAAAAAACCAAACACCTGTTTCAACATAAATAGCTCAATAATGAGAGATAAACAAATGACAAAAGAACTCCAGGCCATCATCTATAAAATATACCTACCGTTAGTAGAGTCTGAACACCCAAAGGCTGTTGGGGGAATTAGCAGATGGGGGAAGCAGTCCATGTATAATGATGAGAAAACTCCCTTGCCTCTCCTCCCGTGCTTCACCGCAGTTCCCAGTGTTGATGCACACGCGTTTGAAGATCATTCACCTGTATAGTCATTGACTGAACATGGAACACAGCCCAGTTCGTCCCGGGGACATGTTCTTGTACGGTCTTCCTGAGGATAGAATAACCTTTCTTGGTTCCTATATATTACCCTACAGCTGAGAGTCCTTAATTTTAAAAAAATTGTGTATTCAATGAAGTAGGTGTTGAATGTTCACAGGCTAATCAAAGAAGCATCCTTGAACCTGTTCATTTAACCATTAAATGAATATACACGGCATTTATTAACCACAGTGAGCTGTTATCAATGGTACCTTTTGGGTTGTTTGTTTTTATGGTGACTAAACCAGGACATAAAAGCAAATGATCGGGGACGGTCATTTTATATATTCAAGTAAATTATTCAACAAGCCCATTAATTGAATCAAGCCCTCCACATCCCGTCTGTAACCTTGAAGTTAGTAGAAAAGTTTTTCACAACCACCCAAGTGAAAAATTATCAACTTACAGAGGTCGAAAGTTAGACCTTGGCTCTTCTATAGCAACAGGAGACATGATTGCTGAATCCTGACAGGAGATGAAAGCCAAATATTCCCAATGGAAGTCAGTAAAACCCTGGGCCAGTCCACCACTGAAAGTCATGCTTTATCTCAAGGGCCTGAGCTGGTTAGTGGATATGTCCTTCATTATTCAAGACATCTCCCGTTGCAATGTGACACAAGGTGCAGGGGCAGTTTCTCCAAGGGCCACAGAACTGGGTTGGCAGGGGGCAGTTGAGAAAGGCAGGAAACTGTAGGGCTCCAGGCGTACATGTAACACCTCTCTTTTCCCCCTTACCCCCAAAGATCAGATCCATCCACTGGTGTCTCCTTCCATACCACCTTCCTCTCATTTTAGGAGAGCAGAAAGAAGTTGACTCAACATTTGTTTAAGCAGAAAGTACTTTTAGAGACTTTTTAAAATATTATCTTCTTGGTCGCCATAGAAAACTGCTGTGAGCAAGTGGGCTCAATCCACTCCCTGTTCAGTAGGAGCATCATCACTGCACAAAGCCGGCTGCCATCTGACCATCCCACTTATGTACCAGTCTTTGGACCAGGCAAATCTGCCTTGTTAATAAACACCCGCCACGAGCCTTATGCACTAAAGCCTGAGATTCACTGTCAATTCAATGAACAGGAACCCTTCTCCCCACCAAAAAAAACACTTCTACTATCACCATGAATGAGGGAACTGATGAAAAACGCTTCTCTATGAACTGTCACCACAGATAAGGGAACTAATGACAAGGACATTTTATGAAATTACAAATGTACAAAAGAGGGTCAATGGATTAAATATGCAGAGTTCCAACTCCTCCACACTGTGCCTTGTATTTACCCTCCAGGACAGTGTTCATCACAATTTTGTTAATAGATTTTAAAGAGAGAGGAAGGGAGAGAGAGAGAAAAACATTGATTTGTCATTCCACTTACTGATGCATTCACTGGTTGATTCTTGTATGTGCCCTGACCAGGGATTGAACCTGCAAGCGTGGTGTATCAGGGTGATGCTCTAACCCACTGCACTATGGGGCCAGAGAACTCACCACAGTGTTTTGCATCATAATGTATTTGATGCATCTGATCCTCCCTACTTGGCTATAAGAGAGCAGTATCAGTGTCTTACTTTATTTTTCTAGTGCCAAAAGCAGTGTTAATTATACGAACTGAAGGGAAGAAATAAAAGCATAAATACTGTGTCTAATAAGTAAGCACGTTCAGACCTATGGTGACTTAGAGAAACTCCACTTAAAGTTCTCAGAAGAGCAATACATCATAGTTCACTGCATCCAAGATGTCATTGATTGTAAGATACACCATTACTATATGTTTTACCAAGGAATAAAAATTCGGGGAAGTGTGCATGACACGATTATTGATTGTGAGACACATCCCAAGTTCAGAGATGACAAAAATGTGAAAAAACGCGTGTCTCAGGATCAATGAAACAGGGAACCCTGGTGGCTATGCCTCCACAGGGAGTGGTTTTCATGAGTGTATCATCCACTCGTTCCTGATTCATCATATTATCATGTAAAGCAAGTAGGGTGCATAGCTCATGTGAGAGATTCTACAGAAAGACGCTTTTCCCAATGAATACTATTCAAAGCATATGTAGCTCACTATGAGATATGGGTCTCAACAGATCTGATTCATTGATCATCCAAATAGGTCACTTGCCCTTCTATCCAGCATGCTTTAGTATATGGGCCCCAGAGCTCATATATGAGCCTTAAATTGTACCCAGTGTGTAAGTGGGAGTAATAAAAATAAGTGGGTGGGCCAGGGCTGGGAGCCATCTCTTTAAATGAATTTTAAACCTAATTAGGTGACTAATTGTGCATCAGAACTTAGTTGTTGTACAACATGTCATGTATGGTTAATGATGATTTATTCTAAAATTCTTCAGATGGCTTTGCTCTCCATTTTCAATTAGTCAAATCACTAAAAATACACACGCACAGCTTTCATTTTGACAATGTTCTCCTTTTAAATCATTCTCTATCCCTTAAATTTTCAGAAATTTAGATGCATCACAAAATGGAACACAATGTTATGAAATGAAAAGTAAGAAAATCTGCTGTGTAAAGCCTTCCCCAGAGGCTCATGGTTGGCACAGAACTTAGCAACAAATCCTGGGCCGTGTTTCCAAATACAAACTACCACACTGGTAATCATCGAGATGTCAACACAAAATGAGCATTGTGTGGGAAAAATTTCTTGCAGACCTACCTGGTGCTTGGGGCCCATGGGGCAAGGACAGTAAGACATTACACCGAACACATTTTCACTCAGCTGGTCCAACAAAAAGATGGAATTATGGTATCAAGGAAATAAAAAGTAGGTGACTAAACTTGAAAAGTTCACATGAATCAGATCTGCTAGACTGAGCTTAGGAACTTGGTGTCATCTGCCTTCTTTCTTAAAATAGCTGACCTTGCGGAGGTGTGGCAGGTAGGAGGCAGGTGAGGAGGACCCGATGTACCATGTGAATCCAGAGAAGGTGCTCGCCATCCAGAAGAAGGCCAGACTCTGCATTTGGGACATGAAGCAGACACCATCCGTGTCTCTTCCTCTTCTTGTCCCATGTGAGCTCTGTTTGTATCCAACTTTCCTGTTTCTTATCAGCCTCTCTGTCATCCCCAACTGGAATTCCATATTTCCCAAAAGCATGGTGTATGTGACCTTACCATGTAACCTCTGGCAAAAAACTGGAAATTGAATTTTTATTCCAGCCTCACCACTGGCCCTATTCTGTGACCTCAGGCAAACTCTACCCTTCTCTGAGCCCCACTTTTCTGGACTGTTCAATGAACATAAAACCTACTTCACATGGTTGTTACAAACATTAAAGAAGATAATGCACATGAATACCTGCCTAGCATATAGATAGAACTTCATCCAGCAAATACATATGAAAAGCCTAATGGGATTGGTACAGAGGTGAGCTGAAGATGGAACTGTGAACCAAACAGATTTTGCCTGGGCCCTTTAAGAGACTAAGGTCTAGAGGTGGGAAAGACAAATAATCATAACAAACCACATTAGTGCTCTGATAATGGAATTCCAGGGAGCTTTGCAGGTACCTGTACTGGTCTGGTGGGAGGGAGGAAAAATTCCTGAAAGTTGTGTGAAAAATTATCCAGGCCAACTGGGTAGGGGGTGTGGTTGTTCCAGGCAGAGAAAAAAGCAAAGCGAAGGCAGTACTCACTTCAGAAAAGCAAAAGAAGTTGCATTTATAAGGAATTGGCAGCTTCCATACAGCGAGTACAAGAAGAAAGGAAATAAAGATCTCTTAAGGAGTTTGGACTTGGTTGTAGAGCAATGAAAAACAAATAAGAGGCCTTTAAATCAAAGAGGGGCATGACCTGAATTGACGAATTCTAGCACGATGATTTCCCCTTCGTTTGAAAAATGCATTGCCATGGAGCGAGACGGAAGGGAAAGATTTCTGATGGAGACAAAGTCTGGGGTAGAGACCCCTGGGGAGAAGGGAACACAGACATGTGAAAATGAATGAGGATAGAATATAAAGAATACAATAACCGGGGATTCATTTTGATGAGTGTGGTGGGGAAGCAGTTAGAAGGGGGCAGGAGTTGAAAATGGAAAAGTTAGGGAGTCAGGCTTCGACAACTGCATAAATTGTAGGGCATTTTCCTGGAAAATCAGAGAAGCAGCTGAGAGAAGGGAAGGAGGAGGGATGTATTAGACATTCTTAGAAATCCCAGAATTCCTAGGAGGCAGGGGGCTTTGCCAGGAAGTCATAACCCATTGGGTGCTGGTTGGCAGTTGGCTACGTGGGTGTAGAGTTTAGGAGAGAATTTTGGGTGGTGTCAACCTTAGTTTTGAAACTTGTTAAATCATTAACTCCTACTGGCTTTTCTATGAGGGATGATGTTTTAAACCTAACAGATCGGCTCATACTTTCTCAGATCACTGGAGTCCAAAAAAAAAAAAAGAAAAGAAAAAAAATAGCAAAGCACTGCAGGAATGAGGAAAGCTAAGCCAGCGTCTGTCAGCTCTGTTCCTGGAACACCTGTAATTTTTCTGAAGACTGGCTTTCCTCATCTTGGTATGCAAAGGCAGCCAGCTACATTTGTTGTGTCAAAAACTGATTTTGCTCCATGGGAGTGCACTATACATCTGCCATTTTTTCTCAACATGTCTCCATGGAAGTAAATCCAAACAGGCGGACACCGCACTTGACCGCGGCTAACACGCAGCAGGTTTTCACCAAATGTGATCCCACGGGTCAAAATGCAAAGTGGAGGTTTTCCATGCTGTGGAATTGAGAGAGCAAGCCAAATTCTCTGCATCCTGTGAGGGGAACAGTTCGGGTCACGGCCCAGCCAGCTCAGTACGAGTGGAACAGAGCCTACAAGGGTGTCGGGGCTGATCCAGACCAAGTGCAAACAGAAACCGGAGATCCTGGGAAAGCTCTGCTGGGCGCTCTAGTTCTATACCCATCAACAAGGTCTTTGCCAATTGCCTCAGGTGCTTAAGAAAAAGTTCTTCACAAACACTCTGGTAAAAGATTGTCCCCTGATGCTTGCCATGTCCTTTTGGATGTCTCAGCACTTGGCCTTTGAAATTCATTTTCTGAGGTTTGTTCGAAGAGTGACTTAAATTTAAAACTAGCTTCTCATTCCCCTCTGAGGAAATGAGAGCACTAACCCATTAACAAAAGACAAAATAAAATACCCCCAATCCCAAACATTCCATTTCTCTTCCTATTTGCATCTGAAGCTGGATTTTGCTGCATTCCTTACAAGGGACCCACCTCCCACTCTGGGAATCATTTCTTTCTTAGTACATGTGTCTGTCCATGGGCCTATCTAAGACAACTTCCAAAGTATAATGGCTCATTTTCTCCTTTCACATCTTGGGCAGGTTCCTCTACTAACCAACCCTAATGGAAAACCATCAGAGAAGGAGATTCTGGGAAATGTAGTTCTCAGCTTACCCAAGTTAATACAGAACAGTTAGGTGTGCAGTTACCTGATTTATAACAAATGGAACAGTGAAGTGCAATGCACAAAGGGTAATCCTTTCAATAACTGTTCCTGGGTCAATTAGATATCCATATAGAAAAAAATAAATCATGATTCTTAGCTTAGACCATAAACATAATCAATTTCAGATGGATTAAAGATCGAAATGTAAATGGTAAAACAATAAAATTTTAAATGGAGACAGAGCAGTATTTCCATAACCTTGAGATAGGCAGAAATTTTTTAAACAGGACACAAAAAGCATTAATTATAAAGGGTAAAAAAATTGATAAAACTACCTTAAAATTAATAATCACTCTTCATTAAAATACACCATTAACAGAGTAAAAAGCAAGCTATAGAATGGAAGGAGATATATACAATACACATGTTAGATGCTTATATTCAGAATAAAGAACTTCTACAAATAAATAAGCAAACAAACAAAAAATAAATAAGCAAGCAAGCATATAACCCAACAGAAAAATGAACAAAAATCTACATAGACACATCACAAAGGAGTACATTCAAATGGCCAATTTGTTAACAAATTACCCCAAAATGTAATGGCATAAAGCAACATACATTGATTCTATCACATTTCTTTATCTCCTACGCATTTATTATTCATCTGGGTCAGAAACCTGGGTACTCCGAGAGGTCTCCTGACTCTGAGTCCCTCCAAAGGCTGCAGTCACCTTAGACTGAAGTCAGCTGAGGATGGGTCTGCTGCCAAGCTCACTCCAGGGGTTGCTGGCACCATCTACATCCCACCTGAAGCCTTGGGTTCCTCAGTTCTCAGTCCCGGGCCACTCCATGCAGAAGGTCACAATAGAGCTGCTGGCTTCATCGGAGTAAGCAAGCAAGACGCAAGTGTCCCCACAAACAGAAAGTCACAGTCCTCCGCACCTGATCTCAGATGTAACGCCCTATCACTTGGCTGTAGATTTTTTCTGTATACTTTTCCTATAGGTTTAAAGCAAGCCAGTGGGTCCAGCACAGACACAGGGAGGGGGGTAGGTGACACAGGGTGTGACTCTCTGGACACCTACAATTCTCAGACGCCATTGACGGGGGCGTACCTCGTCACAATCATCCGGGAAACCATTCTGGTGGCATTTGTTAAAGATAACTGTACACATAACTTCTGACCCAGCAACCCCACCTGTTTAGAGATGATCAAATGAAATATATTCATGTGTTCATTCAAAAAAAAAGTCAAAAAAGAAAATATTCAGAGGAACATGGTCCATGATAGCCAGGCCAGTTTAAATGTCAATTATTAGTAAAATGTACAAATAAATTGCATCATATGTGTACAATTAATTCAGCACAACACAGAGAATGAGTAGATTACAGCTATACCCAACAATATGGACAAATTTCAAAGATAACCTGAATGAAATAGGTTAGAAAACTAAGGAAGTATACCATAACAATTCCATTTATATTGAAGTTCAAGCCAAATTAAAGCACAGGGTTAAAAGTCAGAAGAGGTTACCCCTGAGCAGTGATAGGAAGGGAACACAAAGGGGTTTTGCTTAAAACCTTTTGAAAACCTCCCACCTCATTCAGAACTGATTGAACTGCAAGACCCTCCACGATGGGTTCCCGAACGTCCCCCCACTACCCTGTGCCCTCATCTGTTCCCCTCTCTCACTGCCTGGGTTCCCAGAACTCTCCAACCACATTTCTACTTCAAGGCATTTTTTCTTATTGCTGTTATGCCTGAAAACTTCTTCCCCCAGATTTAGACACGCCTGGTACCCTACCTTTTTCAGGCTCATCATCAGAGAGGACGTCCCTAATTACTCTAAATTCAGTTGTCGTCAACCTACTTCTCACTTTTTGCCACACAGTTACCAATGTCTGGTATTCAACACGTTCACTTGTCTAACCTCAGCCCCTCTCCATGAGAGTGTCCACTCCATGAGCAGACACTGTGTTTTTCTTTCATTACTGTTTCTGGCATCTAGAACAGGGCCTTCCAGGAAGGAGCCCCTCCTTAATTATTTGTTAAATGAATAAAGAGACCGGGAAGCCCCATAAGGAGACGAAGG
This sequence comes from Macrotus californicus, assembly GCA_007922815.1. Classification (NCBI taxonomy): domain Eukaryota; kingdom Metazoa; phylum Chordata; class Mammalia; order Chiroptera; family Phyllostomidae; genus Macrotus; species Macrotus californicus. Next base: position 25,088 of record VMDR010002104.1, on the reverse strand, counting down.
GGCACAGAAGCTGAGCTAGAATGAGTGCAGACAGGGAGCAGGGAAAAGCACCTGCCACAGAGAGACTGCCCCTTGGGGGCAGTGAAAGTAAAGGAGTCGGTGGTCCTGTTCGATATCTTAAGACCAAGAGGCATGGAGAAGGGAACATCCACTTCATGTAGGTGTTAACATCTTATGAGTCCATTCTGAGAAGGATGGGAACAGCAACGGATGCCAATGCTTCCTGGTGGCACCAGTGCCCTCCCTGAGATATGAATCTGAGCCTTGCATCAGGGTTGTCCAGGTCTAGAGAAGACTCAAGCTTCGCAAGTGCTTCTGATGTCTGCAGAGTATAGTCCTTCTGATAGAGGCTTAATGGAAGGGTTCATGGGCATCTTTAAAAGAAAGTAATTTATGTAAACAGAGACCAGTGAAATCAGCTACACAATTAGACTTTCTGGGAGCTTGTAGTACATCAGACAAATGGCTTAATTGATTTTTGTAGTCATGAGGGTGAGACTGCTGTTTGTTCATAACTACAGTTAAGATTTCCACTCTGGTAGATGAATTTATCTACTGAAATGTGACAGCTTTTAATCAGCTGCTGCTAGATTGGTCACACACAGAAGTGATATGACACAGGTCCCCAGTGAGCACAGTTCACATTTCTTGCAATTCCACATTCCTGTTTGTCTTTGGTTATCTGACTCACGGAGTTATCTAATTCATATAAGTAGCTCACACGCCCGCCCTATCCTGCAAATGTTTTATCTTCCTCATCATCTCTATGGCTTAATGACCATTTTCAATATTAAGTTAAAATGCCTTTCATCTTGAGTTTGCAACTCCTAAAAGAATGTTGAATCCAATGTCACGTGTCAATATTTAAATGCATCCATCCTGTAATAACAAGATTCCATTCAATTTTGTTATTAGCACTTTATGATAGCATCTGTCTTCTAATTGCATTTTTAATGGTAGTTGGCCATGCATTTCATCATCTGGGAGAACCTGAGATGGTGGAAATAGATTGTAGTGAATGGAATACATCAACATCTTAGCTAAATGTGACCATCCCATAGAACCAGAAGGACACAGCGCTTCAAACCTGACCTTCGGACTTCTTTTCGGAAAAACGAAATGCAGGGGTGTCAAACTCATGTTCACTGGGGGCCACATCAGCCTTGCGGTCGCCTTCAAAGGGCCGAATGTAATTCTAGGACTGTGTAAATGTAACTACTCCTTAACTAGGGGCAAGGAGCTTGGCACTGCCACCAGCTAGAAACAAGGTGCTGGGCCAGATAAAACAAGGTGGAGTGCCGGATTCGGCCTGCGGGCCTTGTGTTTGCCACCTGTGCCATAATATATATTTAGGTGTGGCACAGAAAGTGATCTATTTATCCATAATCTGGCAACTACATGTATTTCAAGAAGTATCTAAATGCAAGTGTATTTAATATAACCCCATATTTACAAATCAAGAAAGATAACCTGAAACAAAAGATTCATTTTTTTATTTATTGATTTTAGAGAGAAAGAGGAAGGGAGGGAGGAAAGGATGGAGAGAGAGAAATAGAAACTTCGATTTGTTGTTCCACTTATTCATGCACTCATTGGTTGCTTCTTGCATGTACCCTGACCAGGGATCAAACCTGCAACCTTGGCATATTGGGATGATGCTCTAACAAACTGAGCTACCTGGCCAGGGCAAAAGATTCATTTTCTGGCTAACATGTTAAATTCAAATAAACCCACACGTCATGAAATAATTATATTAAAAATAGGGCAAGTAACCATCACTGGGAAAAAGTAAGACTAAAGGAGTTTCTATACAAACGGTACGATTATAAAAAATACTGATCTTGTTTATCTTTCCTGTTCCAAATTATTGAATTTCTAAGACCACTATTGGAAAATAACAAGCATATACAACTCAATTTGAACTTCCCCTACTGAATCAATTCCAGTTTTAGGCCAGCAATTGCCCAAGATAAGAAAATTCTCTTTTTTATACACATGATACAATATAATATTCTTTTCTCAAAAAGTCCATGTCTTTTCTCAAAACAAACACACAAACTTATTTCTGGTATTTCCACCTTCTTTTTACATTTTGTATAGTGAATCTTTATTTCATTTATTAAGAAACTAATGTGAATTCATCTTAGCATTTATTTCCTATGGTTCCACGTGCCCAGCATCCACCATGCTATACAGAAACTGCCTGACGATCCTTATGTTAAGCCCCCAAAACAAACTACTTTTCCCTGAAGCATTCCTTGTTTTCAAATCCCTATTCCCTTGCCTTTGTCCCATCTCCCTGTTGAAGGCCCATGTTTGCCCTAATGATTCCAGCAGAGAAAAAGGCAGGCAAATCACCTACTTAGGCTCATCTGCACTAAAACAAGAAGGAAGAAACTACGGGACCCCAGTCATTCCCTGGGCACTTTCTGCTGAAACACCAGAGGGGGTCGAGTCAAGTACTTTGTGATTTGGTGGGTTTACCAACGAAATGGCAGTGATGAGAGGCGGGGGATTAGGAATGTGAGTGGACACTGTCCTCCAGCACATAAAAGACTATGACCAGCTGTGCCCTGCCACTTCAGTCATGGGTTGAAGGCAGCTTCTGGAACCATGTGCTCTCTCAGAGGCTAAGTGTGGTCTCACAACCTTGAGGAAGCCTACAGATAGAGTGTCAGATATTAACAATGATCAGCCTTTCATGGGTAGATTTTAGGGCTGTGGGGGGTGTGAGGAGGGGAGGAAAGAGCATCAGTGACATGAAGGAAGAACGGCAAGAATTATGAATGACTTTCCCATTATCTTCCCCTATACCCACGTCTTCCTGGGACGGATGAGTCCTAATTAACCTGATGCATCACCAATGTTATTTCAACAAACCATCATCATCTTCATCCAAAAACATTTACTGAGTCCTCTGTGCAAATCACTGCATGAAAGAACAGAAAAGAATAGAGAAAGAATATCCATGCCTTCTAGAAACTTACTAGTAAGATAAGGGGAAAAAATAATTATAAATGAATACATAAGTAAGTAGCAGCATGAGATAGCACATTATATAGCCTGGGCATGGTTAATTCATAGGCATTTTAGCAGCAATAAACCTCAGAGATTCTTCGGTCTGGCCTCATGACCTAGTCCCAGAGAGGTTAAGGGTTGCCCAAGGTCACATGACTTCCAGCTGGCACCAACACTCCAGATGTTGACAGCAAATGCTAGAAGTCATGAAAGAAAGGAACTCGGTCAATATAAAACCAAGACAAAAAAAGAGGTCGCTAGTTCTCTTTCAACACATTCACCATTTTAGGTTATATTCTCCAAAATCAATGGCCGCGGGTGGGGCTATGTTGATGCCGAGAAAACAATCTTCCATGGAGCAAAAATGAGCCCTTGCTCCGCTGCCATCCAGTTTCCCAACAATGAGCAGTGGGAAACCATAGCCTGTTTCAAACGTGCCCAGACCCATTTCATGGTTGGAGCATCCAGCCACCACGTCACGAGGTTCTGGAATGGTCTGCCTCGGCCAGTTCCCTTTCGTTCAGTGGGGAAGAGGCAGGGACATCCTCACGTGAGAGTCTTGTGAAGAAAGGCTGGAAAGAACTAGATGACTATTCCGCTTTGAAATCAGCGGTCTTGCTTATGAGAAATACCATAGTCTTATTCAAAGTGGAAGCCAGACAAGGAGACAACCCAGTCTTAAATGAGAGCAATACGGCTGTTGTGAGAATACCACCAAAATACAAAGAAAGTCATCGTCCCTGGTGCCCAACAGGGGAAAGCAGGAAAAAAGAAAACGATGAAACCAATTTCTGAGGTAAGTAAATGTCCGTTGCATTCACTGTCACAATATTCCTGGTTTTGATTCAGCTAAAATTCCTAAATCTGTACATCACCTCAGAGTCACCCTTTGAACACCTTTAAGAAAGGCAAAAAAATTATTGATCCATGGTATTTATTATTTTCAAAGGACTCCCCCCAAAAAAACATTCATTCATTAAGAAATATTCAGCTCTGGCTGGTGTGGCTCAGTGAATTGAATGCCAGTCTGCAAACCAAAGGGGTCACTGGTTCAACTTCCAGTCAGGGCACATGCCTAGGTTGTGGGTCAGGTCCCAGTAGGGGGCGTCTGAGAGGCAACCACACATGGATGTTTCTCTCCCTCTCTTTCTCCCTCCCTTCCCCTCTATCTAAAATAAATAAAATTTTTAAAAAAGACATGTTCAAAGTTCATGGTAGTGACAAGATGTTAGAGAAGTGAATACAGCATGCAGTCACAGAGCACCCAGGAAAATGTGGCATGATAAAAATATCCAGCATGCTTTCTTAAAGGGTAAATCTTTTCAAGTAAATGTGGCAGAAATGTTTAAACATATAATATTAGTCCAGTAGTGTGAATCACTAGATACTGGCAAATCCCAAATGGGTTTGAAATTTGTGTATGCCATAGAAAGTCTTCTCATAAAAACAGAAATCCAGGGGTGAGAGATGGAGGCCAGTAGGGAGCAAGGGGCTAGGGGGAGAAAGTCTAGTTACTAATAAATAATCAAGTACCTAATTAAAAAAAAAAAACAGTGTTCTTCAAATTAGCCAAGTGCTTGATTTATAGCTGGTCATCAGTACATATTTGTTAAGAAATGAGAAAGAAATGAGGAAATTTGTTTTGCAGGCACAGAATCTAAACTGATGAGATAATGATGAGAAGACTGGAATGAATTTAGGAATAAGGAAGAACTTAGCATGAACACATAAAACTGTGTATTAGGGTCATGAATGCTTAGAGGAGAAATTTGCTTGGGCAAGGGCTAAAAACCGGAGTGTTCCCACAAATTTAGAATTATATAAGCATTAAGATGGACAAAATTAAGCTTTTCCTTCACAGGGCATGAGGGGGAAATTACCATGTGATTTTCACTGGAGAATTTCCTTGTTTCTAATTATACAAAAACAATTTATATACTGTGAAGCTCGAGCAGCCCCACAAAGCTTTAGCTGCCTCTCAGTGAAATAGCACAGGGAATTGCGTACAGAACCAGCTAGGAATGAAAATAAGTGTGTAAGCAACTTTGATCAAGGTAAGATTTGTTTCCAAAGTAGGATTTTAAAAATAAATAGAAAAAAAAAAGTGATGCTTGTCTTTTACTGTTTTGTCATCTTGAAACGTGTGCCCAATTCCTGTTTGCAAAGGACCCTCATTGTTTGAGTGAAATATTGTAGCCATGAGCCAGCCAGGCACAGTTCCCTTTTCCTATAGCTGGGAACAATATGCCTCCCTTTTTTTTTTGAACCACATAAGTAAGGGTATCCTCCATTCCCCAGCCAAGATAGAGGCCATTTGGCCTAGTATTGCCTATCAACATCCCTACCTCCTGAGCCTGGGAGAGACACGTGGCCTAAACAAGGTCTAGGAGAATTAAGAACTTTTCAGAATTAGCCAGACACAAAGGACACTCCCTCAACATTGGTCACACAAATGTCAGGCAACTGAAGGAGCACACTCACGGGAATGAGCTGGACCTTTAGGGAATGCTGTTAGGAGGAAAGAACTCTGGCCTGCCCCGGCCTTCGCTAACTTCTAGAAGAAGGTCCTCGTCCGTAGACATAATGACACGGAGATGAAAGGGAAGCAGAGACAAGCATAAGTAAGAGATGAACAGATAGAGAGGAATCTTCCTGAAACCTGCCTGGAATTTCTGGTTTTGTGACTAATAAATTTCCTTCTTGCTGAAGTTGCTTGGTATATCCCTTGCCCACGGAAGCTCATGACAAATGCAATCATCTTTGGCCTTAACAGACCCCCAGAGTACCTCGCAGAAGTGGGGTCATCAAACAAGCAATCGTTATCGATGTAAATAAGATGTACTTCATTCTAGATGTAAATAAAATTCAGAATGGCTGTTGGGAGAAGGAGAAATTTCTGCTCACAGTGCACTTCTAATTTGCTCTCACACAAAGCCTAATAATACCACTTCAGGGAAAAAAAAAAACAACATAATATTCAGGTCCTATAGACTGCATGTCCTGCTTAATACAGAAGACTATAAAGGCTCCATGTTTCCTAGCTCATTTTCATTCTGTAAGACTTTCATATAGTATAAGAAACATTTACAATTTATTAGTAGCCCTCTTTTGCATTTCCCTCCTTCCTATTGCTCTGGAAGCCTATTTTCAATTTACCACCAGTTGACGAGCTTCCTCTTGTGGACATCAGGTCCACAAAGCTCAGATTCCCACAAGGCCACAAAGCAGAGGTGACTCTATCATGAGCTGAGAGCATCTTCGACTGTAATTCTGAGAAAGTGAATGCCCGTGACCAGCCTCTGGGAATCAAAGCACAATTACACACTATTCCTCAAAGTGTGAAAAAATGGGAACAAAACACCACACCTGTAACTCAATACTTATTGGATAAAAACCTTTGGTGTACTGGTCCTGATAGAAGTATTGTTCTAGGTGCTGGAGACCAAACCATGAGGAAGGCAGAAAGGACCCTGAGAGTATAACTCTGATAATATCACTGCAGGCAGAGATAATAAAGTTAGTAAATGAACGCGCGATCATTTCTGATAGAGATAACGAGATAGGCATAAAACGTAAAAGGAACTACAGTGGGAAAAGGCCAGGTCAGGAAAATCCACTCTGGGAGATGGCATTTTTATTGAGCTCTAAATGAAAGTTACCGGACAGATGGCAACCTGGGAGGCCAGCGTTCTGAGCAGAGGGAAGTGCTGAGACAGGGGGTTTGAAATTCAAGAAAAGCAGATGGCTACCTGGTACGGCTGGAGTGTGGGGAGCGACAGAGGAGGTCTGCGTGATGGTGACAGAGAGGCCGTGCACACCAGCAAGCCTGGGAAGCCAATGTGGCGTTTTAGACAGAGGAAGGCCCTGACCTAATTTCCCTTTCCAGAAGGTCACGGCTCCAGTGGGAGGCTGGCCCATAGGGCTCAAGATTAGAATCGGGGACACCAGTTGGAAGCTATTATGAGTACAGTACAGCAGAGCCTCGGTGGTGGCCTCCGGGCTCAGAAGTCGAAACAAAGAGACACAGCACGGGATCCTCCTGAAAGTAGAGACTGCAGGGTTTGTGAGAAGCAGGTGAAGGAAAGAGAAGAATAAAGGAATCTCGTGACTATATTTGACAATGGACTTTAAGAAGGTGACACTAGCTAACTTGGTGTATTTGCCAAACCTCCAAGTTAAACTAGACTGTCAAACTTGCCCTCATTTTTCAGGACAGTTCATGTCCTAAAGTAAAAATGACCAAGCCAACCACTATGATCAAAAAGGTGAAAAATGTCATTTATTTCCTTTGCAAGGAAAAGAATCTCCTTTCAAAGAGGTGCGTTACTAGGGAGAGGATGACAATGGCAGTTGGAAGTTTTGGCTTTTTAAGTTGATGATCATACACAACCTTCTAAGAAATCCCCCTATGACCTCCTTTAGACCTTCACTGAATCACTTAATATTATCTTTAATTATCCTCTCTCATTTTTGTGTATAGGCTTTATATCTTATCCGATCGTAGGTGTATGCTTCGTTATATCCTTTCCAGCACTGGACAGATTTTTTCCACAATAATGGCTCAGTAACCATTTTTCACCATACAAACAACTTCCTCTTGAAGAAACGTCTCCCTCATCTTCATTTTGTCACATGTCGCCCCTCCATCCAGTACAATCAAGCAACAGTCCCTGTAGAGCCTTCCCTGCTGCCTTCAGTCCACCCAGAGCGCTCCATCCTCACCCCTTCGCTGGCTGATTCTTCCTTCTTCTCTTAGCACTGGGGTCTCTGGGCCCCACTGGCCAGGAAATCAGTCCCTTCTGTCATTGGTCATTGACAGAACTTCCTGGCCCCTTTCTAAAAAGTGAAGCAAGAAAAGTATCTTAACGTGTTACCCACCCCTGGAGGCAAACATTGAAATCCCTTCATAGACCTTGAATATTTATTCTCCTGAACAAATTCTATAACTCTTTCATCGCTCCTTCAAGTTTTACTAGACAGGAAGTGTGACCAGGATGATATTTCCAATGCTATATTTCAAACGTGGGATCTCAACCATCTGCCTCTCAAATAGCCTAAAGCTCACCAAGGAATGGCAGCGTCCCCCTTCCCTCTGCTCCTGTCTCATCACCCCACCCAAGTGCCTGGGACTCCTTCTTTCCTGCAGGTCACAGACAGGTCTGGAAGAGGGTTTTATTCCTACACGTAAAAGGAAGCCCACAATTTTGACGCGTGTAGGAAATAGGATGGTGTGTTCCCCGCAGCCTGGCTGGTGAACACTCTTCCTCTTCTTTCTTACAATGCATCTCCATCGACAGGTAGATCTTTTAAAATTTTGTAATTTTTTTTGGCACAATATCTCACCATTCTTCCCTACTATAAGGTCCTAGTGCTAATATCCACCACGGGGTTCAGAAAATATTTGTTTAATAAATTATTGCATATGCTTATTTAACAAACAAATCAATGGAGGAATAAATAAACAGCTGCTCTGATGGCTAAGATTGGACTTTGAGGGCCATCTTATGTGGGCCCATATGTTTTTTTCAACTTTTCCATTCAGTCAGATTTGCATTAGAAAGCCTCCTTTGCACAAAAACTTCAGGACAGCTATAAAAGTCATTTTATAAGTAAATCTCATCAAATATTAATAAGATAAGCGAAGGGAAATAAGCTCATAGTTAATCCCAGACAATCAGAACAATTTTTTCCCTGAAGTATGAATATACACAGGAATTTAAAGCTCCCTTCTGGACCCAGGCAGAGGCATCTGGGGAGCAAAGCCAACTGGGAAGAGCGGAGTGAGAAAGGCACATTGGTAAGATTAAATGGGCAGAAAATCCCTGACACCATGAACAGAGATCTCAGAAGACAGTGCTATTTTCCCCACAGTAGTTAAATATCCTGATATCTATATTTAATCTAAGGGAGAAAAATTACAAGTTACATTTTCGCAATCATACGATCACTCTGTAACCTTCTAAAATGACTAAAGCAGTCCAGGATCCCCACTCCAGCATCTAGAAGGGCTTCAAGTGTTCTCACCAAAGAAGAACCGGAGAACATCCTGGCCTGACAAACACCGGAAGCCTGGCTGGGAGGAGAAGAAAAGAGGCCTTATGAGGTCTCCACTCAAAGGACCGTTTCCAGTGAATTTCAAAATGTATTTTATTGGACTGAGAAACTACTGGGCTGGCCAAAAAGCTCATTTAGCTTTTTTTTTTCCCATTGGATGGCTCTAGTAGTGCTTAGTTGTCTTAAACTTCATCGAAACAATTTCGTTAGGTTGCATTGGGATAGTTGTCATAGCAGGATGCACGTAAGAAAAACTTACCAAAATTGGTGAATTTGGGGGCAACCTTTTTAATATTAAAGATGGAAGAAGATACATAATAATTTTTAGCATATCATGCTTTATTATCTCAAGAAAGGTAAAACCTGAAGTTTTATTTTTAAACTTGATAGCCTGTGATTATTTGTTGCAACTGAAATGCAAAAAAAAAAAAAGATTTGTGCAGTGTATGGAGAAGGTGCTCTGACTGATCAAACATGTCCAGAGTGCTTTGCGAAATTTCTTGGTACTATTGACATTTTTGCCCAAATAATTGCTTGCTGTGGGGCTGTCTTACGCATTGGAAGATGTTTAGCAGCACCCTTGGCCTCTACCCCCTAGAAGCCAATAGCGGGAGAGAGCCGACAAACTCAAAATACCCAAATCAATAAAATCATTAGTCAAAATGGAAAATGTGTCTTTTGTTTTACGGAAAAAATTAAACAGACTTTTTGGCCCACCCAATAAACACGGAGAAGGGAGTTACTAAGTTGTTAAACCAGAGCCACGCGTCCTAGAGGTGTCTCAAGAGCTGGATTCTAATTCTAAGACTGCAGGTCACGAGGCAGCAGACCTTTGTCTGACCATTCACTTCTCTGGGCCTCATTTTACTGATATCAACCTCCCAGGACTGTGTGAATGCACATCAGAGACAAGCACAATACCTGCAGCCCAGACAGTCTGTTGGGGGAGACCTTCTGCCACCCAAACCTCTCCCCTGCATGCTGAGATAAATGTTGATGCTATATAAATTTTTTTTAAATTTTCCGTAAAATTATAAACTTAAATTCCAGGAAACATAATCATTGATGAATTAATAATATGGCGTAACTCCTGGTATCACATTTTCCCTGAATATAACTGGTGTAGCTGGAGCCTCCCCTGGCTCAGAGCTCCAGTTACGGATAAACCAAGTCTTGCGGGTGCACCAGGCCAAAAAAGAAATGCCGGAATCGATTTGAGAAAGAATGTCAAAAATCAAGCTGGGAAACTGTGTCTAATACTCTTCCTTCACACTGATAGCACTTTGGATGTTAATTGTGTGATACTGGCTGAGAATTGGTGATCTCAGCAAGGCCAGTGTGCCTCCTGGCCACTAGGGGGAGCCAGCAATACCCTCTCTAAAAAATTATAGAGACGGGTGTGTTTCAAAGTCGACTCCGCGCTGATCAAAGGGCAGGAATTATTTTGATTTTAGAAGGCCACAGAACTTCTGCCATCAAATTATCCCTCTGGAATACAGAAGGACAAATGGCAGTTCTATTCCCTGGAGAGAGAAGCAAAACAGAATGCAAATTCAAACATCGAAACTCAGATATTCTGAGCATAACGGCCCTTAAAAACTCATCTGCGAATCAAGTGCGTTAACATAGAAGAGCGCCCTAGTAGGATGTCTTTGGGAAATGCACAGGCTTATTTACTTTTAAACTTGAGAGCTTGTGATTGTTTATTGCCACATTATCAGACTCGTGCCTCTGTGTTTGTCCCGAGTGGTGGGGCCAGAGCACTAGCAGCAGACGTGTGAGACGAAGGGGCCCTGCTATGCTATGTGCTTTCCTTTTTCTCTCAATGTGTGTATGGGCACATATATGGATACACACACAGATATATATATGTGTGTGTGTGTGTGTGTGTGTGTGTGTATAGAGAGAGAGAGAGAGAGACAGAGAGAGACAGAGAGAGAGGGACTCAGCACCAGCTAGAACATATCTTTAAACTGCTGGCTTCTTTCCAAACCCAGCTGCCTGTTGCCAGCTGACTGAGGGACTACTGTGAATATTGCATTTAGCACTTCATTAGCACTTCACTGCTTTAAAAAAAAAAAATAGTTTTCATCACACATAGAGGCATGTGATCATATATATTTTAGATTTCTTATTCTGGAGTTTTATTAAAATAATATCATCCTGTATGTTGCTTTTTGTGATTTTTTTTTCTTTTAACAATATGTTTCTATAATCCGTCCATTTTTTTTTCATGTAGGCGTCATTCACTCTCGCTGCTGAATACTATCCCAAGGGTGATATATGCCGTGCTGTATGTAATTGCTATTTTCTTATTGGACATTTAGGCTTTCATTTTTTGTCTCTTATAACCAATTAATGATACTGCTATGAACATTCTTGTTTATGCCCCTTGAGACACAGAGGCAAGAGTTCTCTAGAGCATACACCTAGGAGGGAAATTTCTGGATAGAGGTTGTGTGTGTTCTCAACTTTATTTTTCTTGCTTTAATGCTTTGGCTAGAAATCCTAACAAAATGTTTTGTTCCAACTATATGCTTTCCTAACAGATTCTTAAATACGGTGGAAAGAAAAGCTCGTTATACTCCAGGCATTGTCAGATTTATCAACCATAGGACATTTCCAAAGAAGAATCCAAAATTTTTGTCTGAAGAGATAAGAGAAATATCATGCATGGCCCCGCCCTCCAATAACTTTCTAGTGAGCTTAGATACTCACATGAAACAAAGTGTAATTTAACCCAATATGCTTTCCCTCCATTCAGCAGAATAAGCATTTGCTTGAGCTTACTCTATTGTATTGCACAAACTGGCCCAAAATGCCACAATCAGGATCTGTATTTTAAGGAGAAGAAAGACGAGGGGCTCACAGGGACTGTTTGAAGAACCTCAAGGGCTCCTGGCGAAAAGCCCGTGGGTGAATCACCAGTTCACATTTCAATGGGGTCCTTGCAGTCAGGCATGGGGCAGCGGGGCGGGAGGTGGGGGGGGCAGGTGCATTAAGGAGGAAGACATGACTGACCTGTCCCAGGAGACAAACAGGTGCTCACCAGGGAAGGGAAGGTTAAGCTAAATCTTAAAGGATGCATCTTTAATATTTCTACATACAGAGGCCTTCTCATGTGAGAATAGAAATTTTAATTCCTAAATAAAACCATTGGTTGATCATGTTTGACATTTCCTATTACATCATAGATACGCAAACCTGAGAGTGGAGCTCATTCATGGACACGGTTAAGCTTTAGTGATTGCCCACAGGTCTGACTTGATTACAGCATTTGGAAAGTCAGTTTAGGGAAAGGCCAGCTGCCAAGGTAATGAACCTGTGTATTTTCACATCAGCACCCTTCTGCGGGCTAATACAAAAGCTACATCAATGACTAGATCAATGCCAAGAATAAAGAGATTTCTCAAGTTCCATCCCTTGCAATGCCTTATTTCCACATATTCCAGGAATCTTAAAATTTGGAAATATATGGTGGGTTCTCATCGTTGTATTTCTGAAATAAGGTGAAGCTCCAGTATTTTGACATTCGCACGAGCAGCACTCCACTTCTGATGCGTTTGTCCTTTCCGCAGATCCTTCCTGAGCAGGCTCTCGTGGCCGGGTATCGTTCTGGGCGTGGACCAAGTGGCAGTTCATAGGAGCAAGCAGGAGTCTCATGTCAAAAAGGCTATATTTTAGTGGAGAAAGACTGACAGACACTACCTGTGTAAGAAGTGAATAAATAAGCTAATTTAGAGAAGACTTAGAAGAGAGATATGTGCTATAAAGAAAATAAACAAAACAAGGGGATGGGTGGGAAAATTTAATTGGAGGGCTACAGGAGGAAGTGGCTTTAGCTAGGGTGGCCCCAAAAGACCTCTCTGAAGATGTGACATTTTAATCTAAGATTCGAATGATAAGAAAGTACCAACCATGACAGCTCTAGTGAGAAGAATTCCAGGCAGTAGGAACAGCATGAGCAAAGCCTATGAGAGAGCAGTGACCTTGGAGTGTTTTGGCGACACAAGAAACCCGGAGCGGCTGGAGAACAATGAGGAAGAACGAGTGGTCGGATCTGAGGGCAGGGAAGACGGCCACAGGCGGATCACACAGTCCCTTTAAAGCTTTGCTAAGAAGTTTGGATTTTCTTTCACTGACACGGAAAGCCATTGAGGGGTATGAGCATCATTATGTGCTTAGATTTAAGCTTCGAGAATATTCAACCAGCTACTGTGAAGAGGATTGACCAAGGAGAAAATAATGAAAGCTGGAAAATCAATTAAGAAACAAATCTAATTGGGCAAATGAGATGCAATGATGGGTCAGCCTAGAGTTTAGAAGTTAGTGAGATGTAATTAAATCCATAATGCACTTCGGAAGCAGAGCTAGCAACATACTGGATGAGACTCAGGGAGAAACTAGAAGAGAATTGGAAGCTAGAAAAATGAAGAGTTAACTTTTGCTATGTTAGGTCTGCAGTTGTAAACAAGCTTCTAGGAACATGATTCTAGAATTCCGAGGAAAGATGCAGAAGGGGGATTTATGTGTGTGAGGTCGCATCACACAGATTGTATTCGAACCCACGGAACTGAATGGCATCATAAAAGAGGAGAACAGAGAAAGGACAAGGGACATGCGTAGACATGGGGGTCTCTGACATTTAAAGATCTGGCACAGGAGGAAGAGAAGCAAGGGGTACTGAGAAAGAACATCCATGAGGTAGCAGAAAACCAAGTAAATGTCCCATCATGAAGACCTGGAGGGCAATTTCAAAAAAGAAGTGTTTGTCAGTGGCTCCTGTGAAGGTCACGAAGAACGAGATCATTGACTCTAGGACATGGTGAATTACAGGGTGCTGGTGACCTAGACAACAAAGCAGCCTAGTGGCAATGAAAGGCTGATGAGCCACCTGATGAGGTAGCTATTATTATAGCAAACCATCCCAAATCTCGGTGGCTTAAAATAACAACTATTATTTCTCACAAGTTTATGGGTCAACGGGGTGGCTCTGCCCATCCAGACCAGTGTCAGCTATCTCAGCAGGGTCAGCTCATGTGGGGACCATTAACTGGGGTGAGGGTGTCCAAGGAGCCACATACTCTGGCTCAACCTCAGTGGGGTCAATGACTCATTTCTGTCCTTCAGGGCCTCTCAGCCCCCCACAGGACAGTCCCACCTTATCTTCAGAATGGTGGCAGGGTTCCAAGGGAAAGGGCAGGAGCACAAAAGCCTTCCTGAAACCTTGGCTGGAAATGGGCAAACCATCGCCACTCTCACAACCGTGAGGGCAAAAGCAAGTCCAACTCCATCTTAGAACCAGAGTCGGTGGAGATGACCAAGTCCAAGACCAAAGGGCATGGGTGCAAGGCATTGGAGCCCACAAAGTAATTAAGTTACCATCTGCAGACGAGAGAGTTGAGACAAGACTTCGAGGAGGGTACATGGAGGCAGACAGGTGGGTGTCCAGAGGGAGACGGCATGGACTCAAGGACTCTATTTCGTTTGCCTACTAGATTTTTGTTTTTTAAGATGGGGCATGAAAGAGTGTGTTCATAGGCTGACGGAAATGACGGAAATGACTCAGGAGGGAGACAGCTCAGGAGAGAAAAGGATACCTGTGGGAACAGAGTCCATGAGTGGTTAGGACAGAGTCAGAGAGGTTGGTCTTCCGCAGGAGCGGGGATGTGTTCTACCTGCAACAGAAGAAAGAACTTACGCACACCTGGCCTCCCTCACGTCAAACTGGAGGTGCATTTCTGAATTACTGGGGATTAAGTAAATTGTAGATCAGGGAAATTCTACTTTGTGAAAAAAGGACTTGCTTACAAATCAAAATGATACACAGAACTGTCCAAAGAAGGGGAACTACAACATAAAGCTGTTGAGAGACAAAGACAAAATAAGTTCAGAAAAGGAATCACCGGGGATCAATGACTTGATTCCAGAATCAAAATGTTCCACAACGACTCTCAGACCTAGGGACGTAAACTGTCCTTAGAGAAATCGCTCCCCAAGGTAAAAAATTGGTTTGGATCCACTGTACCAGTTTGCGTTGTTTCTACACTCCTGGAGTCTTACATTTTGAATGTGCAATATTGCAATTGTATTTCACCAGCCACTTGAGGAATTGAAATGGCCATTCAGTTAAAGATTGCTTACATTTACAGACCACCACATGCATGCACAATTCATTGGCTCACTTCTAAGGAGCTACTGAACTAATTGCTCGTGACTCGGGACATATGTCTTTAAGAGCCAGGTACCATTTAGGCAAGCAAGTGCAGAAGAGGTGATTGGAGGAGAGAAAGCCACAACATTTAAACTTCTGAGTTTATTCTGCAGCTTTTGTAAAATGCAAACATTAAATTGCAAATTGAGCAGGAGCTACGTGTGCCTGACAATGAACATCGCAGGTATAGTGACTGTTTCCAAATCAGAAGCTCTCGTTCATTCGAACCTGGTTCCAATTTTACCGGGAACTCAGGCTGACAAAATGTCAAAAAACGGAAATTTTTATGTCAGTTGTTCAGTCTTTATTTTCACCTTAGTTGAAGCCAACACTAAGGCTCCCATGTCAAAACCAGAAGCTTTCTAATTTCAAAAGGCTTCCTGTAAACTCTCCTTCTATGTGATTTCATCCCAGGTAGATTGCCCAGGCTGCCTGCAAGGACCCTAACATGACAGGTCAGGAGTGGTTAAACATGGGTGGGCCTCTTTAGGGAGTTCTTGACTTCTATTTTCCATTAGAGAAAACATTCCAAAATCAAAAGTGTTCCAGTATTCTTCATTGGACTCTAGAAATGCCTAATGGTACCGAGCCATCACACTGAGAAAGGGAGGAACAGGAAGGAGAGATACTGTGTACATGGTTGGAGACATGTGTCCGGTAAGGCGGAGTCATCACAGACCGATGAGCAGCCAGTAATAAGACTGCGGGTCACCTCTGAGAAGTTAATTCAAAATATACATTTGATGTCATTTAAAACTCAACCAGGAGCACAAAGGAGACCGCTGAACATACCAGAAGAAGGTGAGTAACCAGACACGTTTAATTCACTTTGATAAACATGTACTGAGTCCCTGCCATGAGTCAGATGTGGATCAGAAAGAGAGATGGGGAAGGGGTACAAGGCCAGGTGGACACACGGGCATGTACATACCGCTGACCCTTCAACAATGGAGTCTGAACTGCACGGGTCCACTTAGACATGGAATGTTTCCAATAAATACTGTACATGTATGTTCTCTTCCTTTTGATTTGTATAACATTTTATTTCCTCTAGCTTACTTTATTGCAAGGATACAGTATATAATACATATAACAGACAGATTACATGTTCATTGACTGTTTATGTTATTGGTAAGACTTCTAGTCAACAGTAGGCTCTTAGCAGTTAAGTACGGGGAGAGTCAAAAGTTCCATGTGGATTATCCACTGTGTGGGGGACCAGCTGTGTGATTAATGTCATGTGACAATAAGGCTATCCACTGATTTCACGGGTGCCCAAAGGTGGGGTGTTGAATCAAGTCTGGGCCACCAGAGGATGGAGGCTGGCAGGCGTAATTTCTGAGGGATGAATAGAAACTAAAGAGGTAAGATAGAAGATTTTAAGGAGAGGCCAGTATGTCACCTTTCAGTTTGAAGGAGCTTGCTCTTCGGCCAGATAGAGGAGCATGAAGATGAAGGTACTCATCTCCACGTTCAGTGTCTGCCATCGTCAAAGTCAGACTAAGCACATTTGACAGCCTCCGGTCCAATGCACCCTCCCCAGTGAAGCCCGGTACTTGTGCTTCGACGACTCCTTCAAACTTTTCCACTCACCTTTGGTTATTTTGAGGCAGCTCATTGATTAAAGCCATTTAGGACATTATGAACTGAGAAGAGGAATTTGGGGGTCAGAAGTTTGATGATTTGAGTGGCGTTTGGAATACTGATCTTGAACTGTATCACAACAACTATTTGCGGTTGGTTGCCGCTCTACTATGGTAAGCCTCTATCACATGTAGTCTACAGATATTTGAGCCAATATTTCATGAGACTTTATTTATGAAAAAAGAAACTTTATGGGCTATAAAAATATCCAGCAGTTTGCTTGGAAGAGAGAACTTAAATAGCTGAGCTTATTATGTAATCAGAAATCTACATAGTACCTCTCTGAAAAGCTTGGAAAGATGTAGCACTCACATATTTTCAGCTGCCCTGGGTAGCGGGATAAGCTAAATCTTTTTTTTGTTGTTGTTTAATTGTGAAACCTTTGCATTTATATCATTGTATTAAATATTGGTGGCCGAGTTCTGCTCGTGTAGCTCTTTATAAAGCCAAGTTCCTAGTAATTAAAGAGACAGCTACCCACGGGGTAGCTGTAAGATGCCTCTCTAATGGAAAGGAAACATCTCACGAAAGCTGAGATCTAAGCCTTAATGGGCTTTCTGCTTGCCGGGGAGGCGATCTATTCCAGGCATAAACACGACCATCCAGAGACAGGGTTTTTATGAAGCTCTTAAATGTCTAATAGGTGTTCAACATCAGCCGTGAACTTGTGAACCCAGATGGAATTTAGGGGTATCTATAAGTGCAATGCCATATATTACCTCCCCCCACACACAAACTAATGCAGGCATAGCCATTGCCCTATCATTTCTGTAAAGCCCACCAATATAGTATCAGAGGTCCTAAAAAACAGATTTTAAAAATTTACAGCTGAAAAAAATAACTACAAATCGGGTGACAGTGACTCAACCACATCAGTAGCTATAGCCACGTGAACACAAAAACAGCTGGGGACTCAATGGCATGCTGTTTGGTGCTGTTGAATTTTTTAGTTAGATATCTATTTTATCATCTTCATTTAAGGGCCCTACATCATAAACGTGTTCCTGCGTAGTATACATTCTTCATAATGTGGATGTTAAAAAAGCATTCTAATTTTGAAAGGGCTGATTGGAATCTTTTGCTGGGCCTTGGGGACTAGTAGTAATTTTACAACTTTCCTAACCAGGCATTTACATTCTCACGCTTAAATAAAGGCACATCTCCATTTATGTAGGGGATATGGCCTTGAAGAGGTCTGTAAAGACAGAATTTCTTAATAAATTACAATGTAGTAAATAAATGGGGAATCGGCCAGTTAAGTAAAATATACAGGAAATCCTTCAATATGGTGAATCCTTTGGTAAATTGAGAAAAGATCTTTTAATAGCTCAATCTGTTTCGTAAATTAAGAATTTGTGTATGAGATGTTCTTAAACTAGGGCAGATCTGCATCCCCTATTGCTGAGGAAGAAACAAGTCTAATTGCATGAGCTGGGACTTTGGGGAGCTTGCTCAATCTGTGTAACTAACACCGAGTAGGTTGCCTCAAAAAACAAATCCCTTTCATGATGGCTGGCAAACTATTGTCTACGTTTTTCCCATTGGTTGCCTCAAACATCCGGGCACCAGGAATCATTTTGAGCTGTAAACAACAGAGCCCGCTCCACCCGAGGTGTACAGAAAGAATATAGCGAAGGTTATAAAGTCACTCATGAACTATCAGGGAAGACTGGAGACAGCACCCGGAAGAGCAGTCCCAGCGTTTGGACTGCTCAGCAAGAGCATGAACCTGCACGTGCAGAAGGGGGGTGGGGGGGGTGTGTGTCCCCTCTTCATGTCACTCTCTTCTGAATTGAGTGCCAGCTGACCACTTCTGTCTTTCACCCTAGAAGGATGTGCCACAGGTGAGAGATTTTCAGAGGGTCCTCGGAGGCCAAAAACAAGATTGCTCACAGCAATCTCTGCCCAGCATCAATATACTCCACATCCCTATGCCTGAACCCTGAGCATTAACAACCAACACAACAAAAGTTTATATCTAACGTAAGGCAGCCATTCTTTTTTAAAACACATTCACTCCCTCCCTGACAGGGGGACTCTCCAACCAATCATTGGTTCCTGCCTCAGCTCCAAGTCCAGAGCCTGCTGCCCTCATCTGACATCTTCACCACGTGGATGAAATGGAGAAGCCAAGCATCCCGTTGAGCACAGTGAAATTAAATAGGTAAAATAGCAAGGGACCCATAGAGGGAAATAGAAGCAGATTTGTTAATACAAAATCCCTAAATATTTAATAATCAGCTCCTATGAGCAAAGATTTTTTTTTTCTGCTGTGAGAAAACTGAGCCTTCGGCAGTGATGCTAGTCAAATAGGCCCCCAGGGATGCCTCCGTGGTCTGGCCACCAGGACCCCTTTAGTTAACACCCCATTAAGGAGCATCGGTTTGGCTTGGAAAAGGCTGCAGACAAACAGTCATCATGGATACCTACGATGAGCTCCTTCTATATGCAGGGTATTTGCTGGATATTCAGATATTCTCACACTGTTTAATCTGAAAGAATAACCCCCATTTTTCTCTCTCAGACCTTCTTTTCATGAACCTGCTTGCCTGGTCGTTCCAAGCTCAAGGATAATTGAGCCAAAGTATTACCATCTCCCATGAATCACTGTAAATGCATGCCTTAAGCATCTGTCCTTCTAAACAAAATGGACATGAGGTATACTGTTCAACCAGCTACCTGCTAGGAAGAGGTCCCTCCTCCCAGGTCTTCAGAGCCCCTCCAAGTCCACTTCCAGCCAGGGCCAGCGTGGCATTAATGAATCTATTTTTAACTCTAGCCTTCTTCAGTCAAAGGCCAATGGTATAGGACAGGGGGGTCAAACTCATGTTCACCAGGGGCCATATCAGCCTCATGGTTGCCTTCAAAGGGCCGAAATAAGTTTAGGACTGTGTAAATGTAACTACTCCTTAACAGTTAAGGAATTGAAATTACATTTGGCCCTTTGAAGGCAACTGTGAGGCTGATGTGGTCCCCGGTGAAAATGAGTTTGACACCCCTGGTGTAGGATGAAGGAGTGCTAAGAACATGACACCTGCTAATGGAATGTACTTTTCATCACGTTGAAGCATGTTCCTGGTTTGCTGGGGAAAGTACCAGTTTATCCCAGATGTCCCAAATAATGATTAGTAGTGCCCTTTTGACTTTCCAAAGTGTCCTGGTTTGGATAATAAATTATACATCCACCCTACATACACATTAAGTGATAATCAAGTTCTTCTTGGTGTGTTGACTCACAAAATTAACCAAGTTCATGAGAAAGGACACCTCAGCGACAATCAGTGCTCAGCTGCTTAGACTCTCCTAGAACTATTCACAAGAAGAGAATGATTGCTTGTCAAAGATGACGTGGCTTTGCCCCCAAACTCTAGGGATCTCTGCTGTGATCCCCCCACGATGACTTGCACAAGCACCCCCAATCTGCCAGCCATACTTCGAATAGCCCCGTATCCACCAGTCATGAGAACAAGGGGTGAATAAATTGTACAACCGCTTGGCTCTGCCGCAGGAGCTTCCCTAGATCCGGACCCCTCTGGTCCAGCCATGTCGTGAGTGATGGGAGAACTACTCAGAGCTCACTCTCAAGTACGAGAGGCATTTCTCTGATATCCCAATAGGCCCACCAAATGTGTGCCTCTTTATTAGTCATGTGGCACATGAAGGGTCCAACTTGTACTTTACAGGGAAGGTCTTAACAGGTCCCTTAAATAGTAGAGCCATTAAAAGGTAAATGGAGCTGGAGGCTCCCATGTGTTCATTGGCCTCCCCCTGGCACCCCACACTGAGGAACGAAAGAAACTGCTACCCCGGATCTTGTCCTTTCAACCCTACGGCATTGATGTAGCAGGATACATGATGTCCCAGGCAAATGGTGACAATGTCAGGGTGCCTGAAGACTGCACTTATTTCATGCCCTGAAGAGTTGACATGGCCCTCAAACAAGATGAGGAACAGGTACTGTACGTACCTGTAAGGTCAAAGGGCATTGCTTCTGTTGCTCCCTATATACTGAAATGGGAAAAAAATCAAGTGCTAGAGAGTAGCAGCCACTGTCTTCACTTGTTCCCATGAAGAGAGAACGTCTGGAACAGCAAGTGAAAATTTGGCACCATCTGAATCAGCTGATGAAACCATGTCCCATGTTTCAAGACCAATATGCCTTCTGAGTGCCCAAGCAGGCACGTTAAATGAGGTTTGCATTGATTAATGTTGGCTTCAAGTCCATGTCCAAGGCACTAACCATGGCCCCCACCTAAATGAATACAAGCTTATGGAGAGTTAGGTGGAAGATGTCAGTGAAGACCTATGATTGCTCACAGAACCTTTCCTCAAGTACCCTGCTCCTCCCTTTCTTTCCACAGTGTCTGGTTCTGTTAACTGACTTTGTTCTCGAAATAGAAGAACTCCCATGACTCTCCACTGCGGTGGCCAAGCACAAGCGTGATGTGACGAGGCTGCCTGTCTATTTCAAACCAGTGAGCCCCCAATCAATGAGGTACCCCAAATGGGCTTGCAGATCATATAATTCTGATTATGACTCTACCTTTGCTGCCTGTCACAGGCCCCTGCCTCTGCTACTCTAGGGTTCATTGCTCCCGCTGAAATCTTATAGCCCATTTTGATCTGGCCCTGACCACACAGGTAAGTTATTTAAGCTCCCTGTTAAAACAATTGGCATTTTCTACAGTTGCTACTCCATAATACCTCAGTTACCACGAGGGGAATGAGTTCAAACATGCTAAGTATTTAGAATAGTACCTGGCACAAAATTAGGTGTTCAATGTCAGCTATTGTTATTGTTATAATTTTTTTCCCTTGGATTGTTTCTCTTTTATTTTTCATAGTGGTTAAATATGTGACTGTGTATGGCTCCCTTTGTGAACCGACTGCAGGGAGTCTATCCCTCTTGATTAATATAAACTGCTTTCTTATAAAATGAAAATTGGTTTCTTCATCCAGCTTGGGAGCATCCTATCTGCAGGGTACAGACCCCGGGGCAGTGGGGAATCCTTGCATTTCCAATTTACTTGATGTTCACTTGCAGGGTCAGAGTAAACCACCCAGTTCTTCCCGAATCCATTGGTATCTGTGTTTGGTTTCTCACTAAACGAGATCGGTCTAAGAAATTCACTGGCGTAAAGCACAGTAGCTTTGAAAAGACCAAGCAGAGTTCAAATCCCAGTTCTTCTCCTTGCTGGTTGTTGTTCAGTTAGCAAGCTCCCTAAATTCTTCCAATTTTACCACGTGCGGACTGACATTTATTATGTGCAAAATGTCCAGCAGGGAACTACTCAATAAATGGTAACTCTATTAGTGATAATATTATTAACATCAATACAAAATCATTTCTGTTATGTGTGACATACAGTTATCGTCAATGTCCCTTAAAACCAAGTGTCAATACTCCAGTAAAGGGAAGGCGAAACGCACAGTTTTCGAGTATCCTTTG
The DNA here is from genome assembly GCA_007922815.1 of Macrotus californicus. NCBI lineage: Eukaryota > Metazoa > Chordata > Mammalia > Chiroptera > Phyllostomidae > Macrotus > Macrotus californicus. The sequence continues at coordinate 2,709 of VMDR010002104.1, read as the reverse complement.
AGTAGCCTTCATAGCAAGTAACAGCACCTTCATCCACTGCCGTAACTGATGATCTTCATTCACAAAGGGGGGAAATAACGTGTTTCACTCTCACCTCACTAGGTCTGAGTGATGGAGCTATTCGTTATTTTAAGAGCGCCTGCCACTCCTCACTGCCATCCACAAAGTGCCTCTTCACCTTGCCCCCTGACAGTTTGAAGAGTCCAAATAGAGATGCTCAATACCACACGGCGAGTAGAGCAATGGTCTTTCCATCCACAGGGCACTGGACTCTCCCCACATGATTCCATCCCGGCTGGCCAGGAAGGTTTGCTGTAGCGTGTGACTTAAAAAGGTTCTTTCCTATCCAAGCTATGGGGGGGGGGGGAACATATGCCAAAAAAACACCACTAGAAACTGAGCTTGCAATTGTTTTGCCAAAAAATGTGAAGTTCTCTCAGCAGTTTTTTGAGTTCTACTCCAAAGTAATACTCAATTGTTGAAGACGCCACGGCACAATTTGAAAGGAAAGAACAGCTAGGCTACAGCCAGGCAAATGGTGTGACATTGAGGGTTAATGCAATGGAAGTCAGCATTATCTGGATCTTTCTCATTGTAAGTCCAGCTGTAAAGGCACCAAGGACTCCATCAGCACAGACACTGTATTCCTGCTCAATTATGTTGTCCATTAAAAGTAGCGGTTTACAGCCTCTCTTAGACTTGCCGTTACCCTCATGCCACACTCAATGACCCAAGGGGTGGGGAAAATCCTTGATCCTCAGGGAGAAGAAAATGAAAAGGTAGATTTAGTGGAATGCATCATAGGTGCTCCTCAGGAGACATGCTCCGGGTTTCAGTTCATTTCTCCGGAAGATGAACATTCCCACCAGAAGCATCAGTGTGAACACCGGGGTTCGTTACTCCTTTGCATTGTTCACATGGCGTGAGTATAGATAGAACACTGATTAATGGAGAGAAATCACAATATTCAGTGACACTGAATAAGCGGTGCAGGAAGCACACATTCACTAGGCTCTGTGAACGGAAATCTCTCTGATGAAGCGTATGTGGGAGGACGGTCCTCTGGCCATCCTGGGGAAGGACACAGAGTCCCTTTCCTGTGCATGGCCACCTTGATGAGTGCTGTTGGGACATACTCAACCAGAGACATCACTCTGAAGTGTCAAAGCAAGTAAATGGCAATTGATGAACAAAATAAACTAACAAAGTGGCAACAGACTCATGGATACAGGGAACAGACTGACAGCTGTCAGAGGGGGAGAGGGAGGGTGAGGGACTGGGGGGCTGGGTGAGAAGGGTGAAGGCATTAAGCAGAAAAAGGAAAAAGCTCATAGACTCAGATAACAGTATGGGGATTACCAGAGGGAAAGGGGTGAGGGAGACAGGAAAGGGTGCAGGAGAGATAAATGGTGAAGGAAGCAGACTTGACTTGGAGTGGTAAACACACAATACAATATGCAGATGATGTGTTATAGATTTGTACCCCTGAAACCCATATCATTTTTCCAACCAATGTCATCCCAATAAATGCAATTTTTAAAAACCACCTGTGAGAGTTGTATGTATAGTTGGTAACTGGAAAAAAAAAAAAAAACTTTGATTTTACAAATTATTTTGCCCTAGAAATCAGAGTCATGGTATTTCTGGCAGAATGATTCCCTAATATCATCAGTCCTGGTCTTCCAGCAAAGCTGCCAAAATTAATAATAATTACTACAGATGATCTCATTATTTTATCATTGTAGACTTAATAAATAGGTAAACTTGTCATGTGGATAGTCTGCTATCACCTGAATCTCAAGACAGCAAAGAAAGAACACCAAGGTTGGCTTTCAGAGTGTTAAAGAGAGAATGTCACTCCCATATTTACTACAGAACTAACCACAGTAACTGAAATATGAAGACAACCTAACTGTCCATCAAAGATGAATGGGTGAAGATGTGATATACCTACAATGGAATATTACTCAGCCATGAGAAGGAAATCCTGCTGTTTGTGACAACTTGGATGAGCCTTGAAGATATTGTGCTAAGCAAAATTAGTCACACAGACAAAGACAAATGCTATATGACAACAGTTAAATGTGGAATCTAAAAAAGTTGAACTCACAGAAACAGAGGGTAGAATGGGAGAGACCGGGGAAGGGGGAATTGTCGGTCAAAGGATTCAATCTTGCCGTTAGAGGATGAGTCAGTTCTGGGGAATCCAATGCCCAGCCATGTGATTACAGTCAGCCATAACACATTGTATACTTGAAAGACGCCCAGAGAGTAGATCTTAGATGTTCTCGCCACACAAAGAAACAGTAGTTACAGGGCATGGTAGACGTGTCAGCTAACACTATGGTAGTGATCACTGTGCAAAATCTAAGTGTATCAAATCAACGCATTGTACACCTCAAACTGACACAAGGTTCTATGTCCACCCTAGCCCAGCAAAGGCGGGGAAAATTATTCCAGGTGATTTGATAATTGGCTAGATCTAAATCAACCTCACTATCCAGAAGTTGAATCCAGGCATTTATTCATTCACTTTGTTTTGCTTTTTTTGAGAGAATGACTACAGAGCATCTGCTCTGAACCAGGAATAGTCACAGGCACTGAGGATGTAGAGGAATCAGACACAATGACTGAGTTCAAAGTGCTCACCCTGTGAAGCATTCAAACGAGATGCAGTGTTAATGCAGAGCAGGGGCTGCCGAAGGGCTA
>VMDR010002103.1:0-100772 GCA_007922815.1 Macrotus californicus | reverse complement strand
CCCCCCGGCTAGACTTATTAAGGAAGAAAGAGAAAAGACCCATATAAGTAAAATCAGAAATGAAAGAGGAGAAGTTACCTCAGATATCACAGATATACTGTACAAAGAATCACACTAGAATACTGGGAAAGATTATATGCCACCAAATTCAATAACCTAGAAGAAATGGATAAGTTCTTAGAAATATACAACTTTCCTAGACTGAATCATGAAAAAATCTAAATAGGCTGATCAGCAGTGAGGAGATGGAAACAACTACCAAAAACCTCTCCAAAAATAAAAGTCCAGGACCAGATGGCTTCACTAGTGAATTCTATCAAACGTTCAAATATTTGATACCTATACTTCTCAAACTCTTCCAAAATAATGAAGAAGAGGCAATATTTCCTAACACATTTTATGAGGTCAACATAACCCTGGTACCAAAACCTGGCAAAGATAACACAAAGAAAACAAACTAACAAAAAGAGAAATTAAGAAAACAATCCCATTCAAATTGCTTCAAAAAGAATAAACTACCTGGGAATAAACCTAACCAAGGATGTAAAAGACCTGTACTTGGAAAATTATAAGACACTGAAGAAAGAAATTGAAGAAGATACAAATAAGTGGAAGCACATACTGTGTTCATGGACAGGAAGAATTAACATCATTAAAATGTCCATGCTACCCAAAACAATCTATAGATTCAATGCAATTCTTATCAAGATACCAAAGGCATATTTCACAGAACTAGAACAAATATTTCAAAAATTTACATGGAACCACAAAAGGCCCCACATAGCAACTGTGTTCCTGAGAAAGAAGAACAAAGTTGGAGGAATCACGCTACCTAATATCAAACTACAATATAAGGCCATAGTAATTAAAACAGCATGGTACTGACATAAAAACAGACACACAGATCAAGGGAACAGAATAGAGAGCCCAGAAATAAACCCACACTTTTACAGTCAATTAATATTCAACAGAGGAAGCAAGTACATACAATGGGCTAAAGATAGTTTATTCAATAAATGGTGTTGGGAAAATTTGACAGATACATACAGAAATAAACTAGACTGCCTTCTTATACCCCACACAAGAATAAATTCAAAATGGATTAAAGACTTAAATGTAAATCATGAAACCATAAAAACCCTAGAAGGAAACATAGGCAGTAAAATCTCAGACATTGTTCATAGCAATTTGTTATAGGATATATGTCCCCAGGCAGGGGAAACAAAAGAAAAAAAATAAACAAATAGGAATACATCACATTAAAAAGTTTTTACACAGCAAAGGAAACCATCAAAAAAATAAAAAGACAACCGACAGAATGGGAGAACATATTTGCCAATACATCTGATAAGGAGTTAACATCCAAAATTAATAAAGTACTTACAAAACTGAACACCAAAAAACCCAAAAAACCTAATGAAAAAAATGGGCAAAGGACCTGAACAGACACTTCTCCAAGGAGGACGTACAGATGGCCAATAGACATATGAAAAGATGCTCAACGTCACTAATCATCAGAGAAATGCACATTAAAACCACCATGAGATACTATCTCACACCTGTCAGAATGGCGATCATCAATAAATCAACAAACAACAAGTGCTGGCGAGGATGTGGAGAAACGGGAACCCTTTTGCACTGCTGGTGGGAACGCAGACTAGTGCAGCCACTGTGGAAAACAGTATGGAGATACCTCAGAAAATTAAAAATGGATCTGCTTCTTTTACTAATTTGAAAGAACATAAACACCCCTATGTTCACTGCAGCACTATTTACAATAACCAAGATATGGAAGCAGCCTGTGTCCATCAATAGATGAGTGGATAAAACAACTATGGGACATTTACACAATGGAATACTTGGCCGTAAAAAAGAAGAAAATTTTACCCTTTGCCACAGCATGGTTGGACCTGGAGAATACTAGGCTAAGTGAACTCAGCCAGTCAGAGAAAGAGCAGTACCATAGACTTCCCACATATGTGGAGTCTAAGGAACAAACTGAACTAACAAGGAAAATGAGGACAGACTCAGATGGAGAACAGAAGACGGCTGAAGGGGGAGGGGGGTTGGGGGTGGAGGGATTGAGCAAAAAGGAGAAAGGACTCGTGGACATGGACAACAGTGTGGTGATTGCTGAGGGGAGGGAGGTATAAGGGGACTAAATGGTAATGGAAAAAATATAGTAAAGATTAAATTAAAAAAACTATAGGTCGGTATCTTTGATGAATACAGATGCAAAAATCCTGAACCAAATACTAGCAAATCAGATACAAGAATACAGGAAGAAAGTAATACATCCCAATCAAGTGGGGTTCACTCCAGGGCACAAGGATGGTTCAGCATATGCAAATTGATGGGTATAGCACGTTAAAAAAACGAAGAATAAAAATCACACGATCTCGCCAATAGATGCAGAAAGAGCATTGGATAAGACACAGCATCCATTTACGATGAAAATAATACAATGAGTGTAGAAAGATAGTACCACAACATAACAGAGGCCACGTATGACAAACCCTCAGCGAATACCACGCTCGGTGAGAAACTGAAAGCTTTTCCTCTAAAAGCAGCAACAAGACAAGGATTCAAGACATTCAAGACTCTTCCTATTGAAAATAAGACTGCCATTTGCCTGCCTGCGTTCATTAATATACTTCATTTTGGACTCAGGGATGTGGTGACTGGACCTGAGGGCCATTTTGGGGGTCTCCAGAAGACCCTGGTTCTCAGAAGGGAAACCAAGGCTAGGCATCCTGTGCCCCCACTTTCTGGCTCCCAGCCCTCATGGTGTTGGGTGTGCTCCATCAGCACGTGGCGTGGTCAGCCTGCTCTGGAAAGCAAGTTCTGGCAGGAGTGGACCCATTCTTTTCCCACTTGGGGCTCTCCTAGAGAAAATGCTCTCTTGTTCATAGATCCCCAATAGCCACCCCGCTTACAGGACTAGCTAAGGGTGTCATTACAGCAACCACATTTTCTAAACCCATCATCACGACATCAGAGCTGACGTCTGGGAAAAGAGAACAGACTCTGAAGCACAGCTCCACCTGGGGAGAGGAGGGGTGTCGGGGCGAATGCTGCGATAAGACACCGAAGTTAGGGAAAACAGAGAAACAGGCAACTCGTTTTGAGGAAAGCCAAAAAACAGTCAGGCAGAAACATCTCATCTAAAATAGGCTCCCGAGTGCACAGAAAGCAATGGGCGTGAGGGTGGGAGTTGGGCCCCGGGGCAGCCCTGGGTCCCTGAGGAGGGGCTGAATGTGAGAGCCAACTTTCTAGTAAATCCGCCAGGCTTTGTTCTCCTAACTACGTATGGTGACAGTTCCCATGTGCTGAGGAGTTGGAATGGGTCAGGCGCGGTGCTAAGTGTTTTCTCTGTCTTACATCACCGAGAGGTAGATACTAAGCTGTCAAAATGTTTCATCACCAGTCCGTCTTTGTATTCATCCATCCATTCGCCCACCCACCCTCCCAGCAAACATTTACTGAGCAAGTGCTAGGTCCCCAGGGAGAAGTGATTAGATGCCCACTTTCCTGCTGGTACAGAGGATTGGCGGAGGCCCTCATCATGGAAACAAATAGCCCCAGCACAATGTGATAACACAAGGCGAGAGGATTTTTTCCAGGAACCTGCCCACCTCCTACCCTGTGAGTCAGAAATTAAAACGCATTCATTAATCCCATCTTAAAGTCCCAAACAGCTCTCTGCTTCAAGTGGTAATAAATATTTCATGCCCAATTGTGCTGCGTTCCTCGCTGTGTTTATTAAATGGAGTTTCTCATAATTCCAGTTATTCATTTTAATAGGTCAGGCCTTGGCTGTGATTTAAACAGACCGCTGAGGAAACAGCCGTGGTTAAACATTGTAACAATATGGATTATTAATTTAATTGGCTGGCTATTACTTGTTTGGACTCAGAGCTAACACATTTAGCTCGGTCTCTGGTGGCCCGTAAACCGCAAAGGTCGTGACTTTAACATTCAGAAGAATGGGAAAAAGGAACTGCCGTTGAGATGAGGAGAAAAAACTCACAACACAACGTGGGGACGGCGGGCTTGCTGGAGGCAGGGCAGGGAGAAGGGGGTTCATGTGTCGGCTTCTCATTAGAGCTTTTTCAGCAACCCCCATCCAGGTTGGCAACGGCCAGGAGCCAGCATCTCACTCGGATTTCTGAAAGCCCCAAACCCTTAGCTATGGTGACAGAGCATCACAAGCCAAATAAGGCCTGGCCTCCCTTCTGAATGCTGAGCGGCATGGAAGGGTCATGTGCCATGAGAAAAGCAATTGAGAAGGTGGGGGTTTTCAGCACCACTCATTCCTCAGCGTCCTCCAACCCCCAAGCATCAGAGCCTGTGCTACTGACCTCCCACTATGCGAAAAGCCCGTGGGCTTTCTGGCTGCCTCCCAACGTCTGCAGGATCCCCAGTACCCTGAGATCTAGATGAGACCCTTGGAGGTCCAAGGCCCTCCCTGAAGGGTCTGCAAATTCCCAGTGACACTTACTTTCCTGCCTCTGGTGCTCACGTTAGTTGAATCAGATCCATTAACAGATGGATTGATAATCCCCCTACATTGGCCCAAACATGAAATTCAGTCCTTTCCCTGTTTTCTGCTACAAACCCCACTCACTCTAAGCACTTAGGAAAGTCAGGGAGACTCAGTGGGGATTTTGCCAGGAACAGAGGGGTCTGCGTCACCGTAGTTCATTCAGACACTAGGGGGACGTTCTCATTCATTAAAGCCCATGCTGCCTGGGGTGAGCGTGTTCTGTGGGCTGCCCTACGCTTGGCATCTTCCAGTTGTGCTGTTTGGCTGTCAATATCTCTGCCCTTCACGTCCTGACTCTAGAAGCATCCACAGACTTCCGAGGTGTTCTCGGGGGCCTGTGAGATTGGATGAGAGGAAATTAGTTACCAAAATATCTGATAGCTTTCAACTGGATTTTAGTATTTGCTTCCCGGGAGTGTAGAATAGAAGTATGGGACCTGTGCCTCTGTCACCATGGGAAATCCAGATATCTGTCACCTTATAGTGGCTGCAGATCTCGAAGGGTCACTTAGGCTCGACTCTGCCATGTGCTGGTTACTGGACCGTTTCCAGACTGCAGACCACCGCGATGTCCCTGTCTGCAGGTTCTGATGAGACATAGCTTGTCAGCTCCTGAGTAACCCTCGGCCCAGGAGGTCAGCCCCCAAATGGTGAAGTTGTGTATTCTACAGTTGGGGTCTAATGCCATAATCTTTAGAGGATCACTTTTCCTCGTAAAGCAAGCTGTGGACTCTTTTAAAAATAATATTTATTTGCTTATTTTTAAAGAGAGGGGAAGAGAGGGAGAAAGAGAAGGAGAGAAACATTGATGTGAGAAAGTTGCCTCTCACATGTGTCCCAACCGGGGACCAAACCCACAACCCAGGCAGGTGCCCTGACCAGGAATCGAACTGGCAACCCTTTGCTTTGTGGGACAGCACCCAGCCAACTGAGCCACACCGGTCAGGGTAAGCTGTGGACTTTTGAAATACATTTGCAACAATCTATCTTTGTGAATCAAGGTTTTCAACCCTATAAACCGTCAAAATTAAAAGAAAAATCAGTCGTGTGTCCAGCGTGACGTGCATGTCGCCCTTGCCAAGACAAATACACCACAGTGGCCAGGGCTGAGCCCAGAAACAATACTCATCACAGCGATATCTCTTTAAAAATTAAAATTTAAGTTAATGTTGCCTTTACTTCAAATGCATTGTCTTATTATTTAAATGCATTTATAAAGTAGTACATAAATCACTCTACCACAATTTAAAAGCATATTTTGATCTTGTATTCTAATATAATTGGTTTCCTCTTTATTCTATACATTTTGTTTTATGCATTTATGAATCAAAGACAAATATTAACCCTAACCCTAACCCTTCCTCAGGCAGCCTGTGGGCTCCCCGGCACCAGTGGTGCAGGAATACCAAAATATCCTCTCACTGTCATGTGGGGGGATCCGGCCTCACCCAGCCCCCTTGCCATGGCCAGTCTCTGAGCTTTCCTCTGAGTAGGACCCAGTCCTCACTCCCACCCTTCACTCACATGCTCCTTTGCTCCCTGAATCCGCACCCTTCGCAGGCCCCAGTGCTGCTGAAGGAAGCAGAGAGCAGGGAGATTGAGCAACTTTGCTTCTCATATTTGTCATTATTGGCATGGCTGTGCCAGTTCCCCAATTGCAGGACGTGACCAAGATACAAGAGAACAGACCTCAAATTTGGAAGCAGTGGTTTGTGGACAAGTAGAGTCGTTCTAGTTTCGTTCCCCTCCTGTCTCACGAGTTGATGGCTTTTGTATTTCTCACATTCACGGGGGGGGGGGGTAGACCTCTGAAATGCGTTATCCTAAGAGAAGGCATGGCCGCTCTGTTAGCAGGGAAGGAGGCTTTGTGTAGCGTTGTCCGAGATGTGTGACTGGCGCCTGTCACACACAGGCGTTCAACACGTGGTTGAATTAATGAACAAATGAATGACGGCGGGAAAGAAGGACTTCTATACATGACTAAAGGAAGGTAGAGACTGGGAGGGACAAGTCTGTAAGCAGCATTATGCTTAAGAATGCGGGGGCCCATCCCACCCTCTTTGTGTGTATATGCATGGGTATACACATGCACACACATATGGAATCAGATTATAATAAACATCACAAATATCCTAGAGAGGAAGAAACACCAGAGGTGTGGTGTGCATCACTTCATCCCAACAGAAACCCTACAAAGTTCCCCGTTATACTGGCATTGTCACCATCTGTGTGCCTGGCAACAAAGTGCTGCTGGTGTTCCTCTCCACCCTGTGCACACATCCAGCTCAGCCTCAGGGGAAGAAGGGGGCATTAGGCTTCAGGACAGAGCCTGCCAACCAAGGCACTGACTCTCCAGGGCAGGGATGGGATGTGGGGCAGAAAGGGGCCACCAGCTCCAGCAGGGATTGGAGTTGGGGAGGGGGAGCACAGGCTGAAGGAGAGGGGCTTGTCAGCATCTTCCAGGGACAAACAAGATACAGGGGGGCTTGTCCGTGGACCCAGATGCCCAAGCACACCCTATAAAGAGGAGAGACATGGTTCAGCCTCCCCTGCAAAAGAGGCAAAGGCCTGCCTACTTCTCCCTGAGACCCTCCTCCCCCACCTCAAGGAGGCTGGAGGTCTGTGGGGAAACCAAGCTTGGCAGTTGTTTTTGAGATTGAAAGGGAACATATTTTTTAAAATTTTTTAAAGGTTTTATTCATGTATTTTTAGAGAAGGGGGAAAGGAGGGAGAAAGAGAGGGAGAGAAACATGATATGCAAGAGAAAGTGATCAGTTGCTTCTCTCATGCCCCCATCTGGGGATCTGGCCCTGTAATCTAGGCATGCGTGCGTCCTGACTGGGAATCAAACCAGCGACCTTTCTGTCTACAGGCTGGTGCCCAATCCACTGAGCCACACCAGCCAGGGCTGTTTTTTTTTTTTTTTTTTTCTCTAAGAATCCTTCAGGAATAGAGCTGGAGACAATTTTTATAAAAGGCAAACCATTCCAAATTGCTCTCCACGTTGTTGTGCAAACGTGTGCCATGTGTGCACATGTGCTCACAACAGCTGTGGTGCTGAGCAGAACCAAGGCTGAGTAAGGTGCTGTGAGTTTCTTCTATGTGCCAGGCAGAGGCGGGACCCAAAACTGAATTGCCAGTGCCTTTGTCCTGCACAGGCAGATCCCAGGTGAACCAAGGACCTGGACCGTCTCAGCCAGAGCTCTGTCAGTAGGAGGTCTTTGCATCTGTGCATGGCCATCTTGTGTGGCCATGTCACCTGAGGTCTCTAGGAGAGAGACTCCCACTTCCTACGGCCTACACCATTGGCACGGCCATGCCAGCTCCCCAGTCGCCAGCTTCCAAAAGACTGGGTTTGGACATCTCCAGGTGTTTATTTGGTTTTTCCTATTTCTTGGTTTTTAATTGGTTTCAGATGTGAGTACCCAATAGAGGCCCTGAATAAATAAAACAGATCATAAAATATGGCCAAGCAAAATGGGCGTGAGTAATCCCAGAGTGCATGGAAGTGCACTTCCAGAAAGGCTCATAAATAATGAGGTGGAAACAGTAGTCTATTTTCCCTTTAATGGAAAGCCAATTAGGAACCCTCTCTGGACTGGAGGGAAAGGGCCAGGTTCCTTTGTTCTGTAATGAGGAGGTGGGGGTGGGGTGGGCGAGGGGAAGCCACTTGGCTTGCCAGAACAGGGCAGAGAAAACACTGTGGTCACTGGGTCTGCAAAAGGAGTGACAAAGCAGGAAGTTCAAGGCCTGGGCTTCCCATCCCATCTCAAGTTTCTCCAACTCCTTCCCAGTCAGTGAAGGAAGGTCTGTGAGCCCAAGCTGACTTGAGAAAAAAATTAGGGGGACTATTTAGAGGCTCGTAGAAGGAAGACTCCTTGCAAACTCACAGAATCCTGTTGTTTCTGACCCATTATTGCCTCCCGTCCCTCCCTCAAGGGGGCTGGTCCCATTGTTGGGGGTGCCAGCCCTTGGAGTAGCAGGAGGAGGGAGGACAGTGCAGCATCAGGACCCCAGCAGACCCTCAAAGAATCACTTCCTTCCTTCTCACCCCATACACTGGTGTTCTCTGAGCCGCTGATGCCCCTCACAGTGCTTCTGTGTCACGCGTTGTAGATGATCTCATCCCACTGAGGTAGAGGAGCTACGGAGTCCTCCACCCTATGAAGGAAGGAATCGAGAGGTAGAGAGGAAAAGTGACTTTCCAAATCCACAGCCTCTCAGCAGCAGCATCAGAAATCAGTTCCATTCACTCTCCACAAGTCCAGGCGGCTGGCGCCCATCTGGTGACTGTGAATGGAGGTCCAGGTGGGCCAACCCCCAGAAGCATGAAAGATACGGTAGAGCAGACGGTTAGGAGCACAGGCTTTGCAGTCGGGTAACCTGTGTGAGATTCTTGAGAACCCCTCCATTCCTAAAAGCTGTGTAACCTCGGTCAAGTTTCTTAATTGCTTAAGCCTGACACTGCGTCTGTAAAATAAGGCTAATGAACTTAACTTTCTACTAATGTGAAGCAATAGATAGAAGTAACACTGCTAGTAGTTATTATTTTAAGAAGGCTTTGTGGCCAGCCAGTCCTTTGGAATTGCCAGTGGGGTCCCCATGGAGCAGACCGTGGGCTCGGGAGCATCACAATAGAGCTACCAGTCCCTCAGTGGGGACGGGACTCTCAGTAGAACAGCTCAGTGTGCTAAAGAGCCCAGCAAGGCAGCTGGGCATGTGCAGCCGCATCCAGCTCCAGGTTCATGCTGACCGGGGTGGAGGGTACTTGCCAAGTCTTCTTGGAGAATCAAGGATCTTCAGGGCCCACCAATAGTGAATCACTTGCAGGAAAGAACAGACCCCTCAAAGTCAAGTTTTGTGCATATGTTTCTAAAACAGAAGTGGCTGCAGTTTTAAGGAGAGAGGAACCCACTGAGCAGAGCAGCTCTGTTATGGAGGAGGTGGGGCCAGGGATTTGGCAAAGGCCACAGGTGGAGAATCGGACACCTTCATTCCTTGTGATGAGTCTTTCAAAAACATTCTTCTCTCCCGCTGAATGGGCAAACCACTGTTCTCCCTCTAGTGAGAGCCCAAGGAATTCCTTGAAGAGCAGCGAGTTCCTGAAGAACAATGTGAGGTCTCAGGAGACTTGACCATTGATGTTTGCCATCTGTGGACTGGGGGCAGACCCATCACCTGTTGCAGGTCACTTGTTCAGCAGGGCGGGGAAGGAGGGATGAAATATTTGTGAAATATTCATGATGGACTAAGTGCTTTACCCCTCACCCATGATGTATGTCCAGACGCAGGGCCTAAGAGCTTCCATAACTTGCCCAGGCTCAGGCCCTACATCACTCAGAGTTTGATGGCTGTAGCCAAAGAAATTCATTCTTAAAAACCCAAGGACAATCTGCATGCAGGTCTTCCAAGGACAAGGAGGCAGTCTGCTTTGGGTTGGAGGTAGTAGGAGTTGATAGACAAGCCCACTGGGGATGGTAGGCAAGATGAGTGAGCTTCGACTCGTCACCCCACTCAAAATTTACCCTCTGGGAAGAAAGTTTCATGGGTTTGTCGTAGTCATCTGACCATATCTTGGGCAAGGAAGATGTGGCACTTTGAGGGACAGTCCCATCTAGACTGGATGCGGTGGGAGAGACATAACCCCTAGAGAAAAATTGGGATGTTGTTACCAAAAGCATGAGAGGGAACACTGTGCTGGTAGCTGGTAGGCACCGCCAATGTCTGCTGGCCAAACACGTGAGCGGCAGAGCTGGGTTCAAACAGGTCAGTGACCCACGGCCCCTCGGGACTGTCAGTCATGCCTCCATGCTGACCCTCCACCTCCAGCAGCCCTCACTTCTCTGTGCAGACTTTTAGCTTCCTCTTCAGTGGGCCCCGTGATGCTGGCTCTGCTTGGGAAGGGGTTATGCCCTGTGGGAGAGGAACTCTCTGAAGAGGGCCATGGAAGCGGAAGTGAGAGAGATACAGTGACAATTTAAGAGTGAGAGCATGCCATGGAGAAGTGGGAAGGGCCTGTGGCTTTCTCTACGTGGGAAAATGACCAATCACTAGGAAGTTTTGTGGGGGAAGGGCAATAGGGACTGAAGACGAGGAAGACTCAGAGACGCAGACCCTGTGGGGGTCATCTTGAATGAAAAAGAAGCCAAGGCATACTTTGTCTGTTACTCAAAAGTATTTGAGGTGTCATACTATGAAACATTTCATCAAGAAGAGGGTTAAACTAGAAGTTGTGGGTTTGAAGAAATGTAGAAGGCGAAAGTATAAAATTAAAAACCTGTACCTGGGAAGTTTGAAATATAGTTTAGAGCTTCCTGGTAGCTAAGGTGAAAGGGAAACACGATGGGTTATATAATATTCATTGTTTCATAAAAGGAAGTGAATCTGCAAGTCAGAAAATGCATTTCTCCTAAGTCATAAAAGGAAACGAACCCAATGGGACATGAACTATCCAATGGAAAGATTCCCTGCTGTAATTTTATTGAGCCTGAGGAACATTATTTCCAAGGCCATTATGACGTGACTTGTTGTGACAAGTAAAGAGTATTCCTACTGAGAGCCCTTCTCTGAGCTGGAAAGTTTCCTAAAGGCTATCAAGTTCAAATGCCTTTCCCTGCATCTTCCACAATAGCCCCTCATGTCATCCTCAGACCCTCTCCACACCCTGTTCTGTCTCCTGGGGGCTGAGCCCCATGGCCCCACATCTCTCAGGAGCCTTATCAACTGGCCTCCTGCTTGGCTAGGCCAGTGAGTAGCACTGGAGGAAGAAGGGATGCTATAAGGAAGGACCACAGGGTATTTCTCCCCATCCCACTTGGTGGACAGGGACCCTGGGAACATCTAGGTTCTTCCATGGCTTCACCTCATCCGACACCTGCCAGTGGAGGCAGCTTTGCACAGGAGCCTGGCTCACTCTGTCCCTCTGGCAGAGGGTACCAGCTGGCGTAGGGGGGGGGCTTCCTATGCTGCTCGTCAGGAGGCTGACTCAGTGCTCCCCATTTGGCTTCTCGGCTCTCCCATGTCTGACAAAACCAGTTCCTGCTTCCAAGTCCCCCTGTTTTCAATCCTCCAGTGGTTTCTATGTCCTGGGTTGACTCTGCCTGATACACTCATTGACCGGTTGTCCAGCCTCAACGCCAACATCCCAGGAAGTGGCACTCCTAAATCAGGGTGGTGTGCTTCACCCCGCAGGCAGGGCCACCTGAAGGCAACACTTGAGCAGGGGCTTGACATGTGGTGAGGACCTGGATTAAAGAAGGGAGTAAGAAGAACTTTCTGGGCAGGGGAAGAAATGTACAAAGGTTTGTCAGCTGGAGTGAGTAGGGCATAGTCAGAGAACCACAAGCCCTTGGTCTAGTTGGGACAGAGACTGCTTGTTCAGCAGGCACATTTCAGCAACTCCACGGCCTAGTAAAGGAATGCATGAAGCCCAGGCCCTCAAGGAGCACCCTGGAATGATTCTATCCAATTTGGGGGGGGTTTAGGCTTGATCCACAACTTCCCCTAATCGCCACTCCAGCCCCAATCCCTGAACATACAACGTATTCTTTGATCCTCCGTAGCCTCTGTTTGCAAATGCAGTCATTCACCTTAAGGCTATTCTTCTATAGGAGAGTGCGGGTGCAGGGTGGAAGGGCCCTGTGGCTGGGAGGAGCCCCAGACCCCTGGGGCTGCGAGGTTGACTAGCCTGACTCACTAGAAAGGAAGAAAGTTCTCAGGGGAGGCGGAGGTTCACCTGAACCATTGGCACTTCTTTGGAAAGCTGGAGAAAGGGGCAGGTGCAGGCTGTGTAGGGCACAAAACTGGGGCCGGCTACAGGGGTGCGTGACCCGTGCAGTCGCAAAGGGCCCCATGCTCAGAAGGGGCCTGTGCTGGTTTGAGGCTCCGTTGTTGCCATTTTGAAATTCTTAATTGTTTATGGACAGAGGGCCCGTTTTATTTTGCCTTTGACCGTGTATGTTATGTGGCTGGTCGCACCTGAAACTTATCCCATTCGGGGGCCGTCGTCATAAAATCAACACAAAGTGACAGAAAAAATTAACCAAGGATACCCCGAAGAAAGTTGACTTCCATTGGCTTCATAGAAAACCTACCTCTGCTCAGGGGTGGGGGTACCGCTGACCTCCAGCATGGTCTTCAACTGCTTCTGGGGCCTGGGGGGGCGTCCCAGGGGCTTGGGGACTAAGGGACCCATCTTTTCTACCCCTCCCACCCCACCTTTGCTTTAACAAGAATAGAAATTAAACTTCAGGCTGTTCTTTTTTTCTTATTAATGTCCCATGACTCACTTAGCTTGAAAACCACTAGTTAGAAAAACCACATCACACCAGTCCTTTTGTTGTAGGGAATTGTCTTATTTCAGAGGGCCCCAGGTGACCCGCTGACCTGGGGTGTCTCCAAAGCCAGGTAATAATAGGCCATGCTCTAATCTAAGGAGACTCTGCTGTATTTGCAGAGAGCTTTGAAATGTTCTGGGAAAAAAGCTGATCAGATGTGCAAGGTATTATATTCATGGAGGGAAAAGCCCTCCCAGCTCTTTATAAATGGATTAAGGCAGTTTCTAAGGGCTGCAGGTCTGTGTGATCTCAATCCCACTCCTCACTCCCGACCCTCCACCGTCCTCCTTTGTCTCCGGGACGCACGCCTTCCTGGGCCAGGGCCTGGTGCCTTCTGGGGCAGCCCACCTCCCTTCCTGGCTGTCCTCTAGGGAAGAGCGGAGGGACGCCCTCGCCCTGGCCCCCACCCCTTCTTCTGCGAGCACATTTCACATTCACGGCTCTGATCCGATGGTGGGGAATCCGAACGAAATATGGTAATCGCACCATTGTGCATTCAGCGACTCAGATGGGAGCAGCAGATGGGAAAAGGTGCGGATCACAACCCCATGCGATATTTGACAGAATATCAGTCAAAGATAGTTCACCCAGCATCATGTTTCTGCCAGTCCCTCTTAGCTAAAGTTAATTTAAAGTGACAGGAATGGCATCTGCTTATTTTAAAGGGGTAATGCCTACTTCAGGGCTGCCCCCTTCCGTGGAGACCCAGGGAGAGTCCTCCCCCGTCCCAGGTGGGTCTTCTAAGGTGGGACCAGCTGTAGACCAGGAACCTTCAGCAGCCATTCAAGACCTGTGCTGGGCAAAGCACTGGAGGTTCAGTCTATTTCACTCTGTTGACTCAGGGAAGGGGTTGCCATGGGCACCAGCTTTCTGGAGAGGCCATCTCCACAAATGGGTCTCAGAACTGATAACAGGGCCTAAAGGCTCAGGCAGAGAGCCTCACTGAGGGGTGGATGCCCATGTGGAAGACAGTGGAGAAACTTCTCCAGCAGATGGAGGCACCCTGAGCCAGCACAGCCACCACCTGAAGTCTCATCAGATGCTGACGGGCAGCTTTGGGTGTGGTGTATTCTATGTGTTCTTCCCTGGCTCCTACTATCTGTGTACAAACACTCAGAGCAAACCACAACCTCTGTAACCGGTCAACCCTATTAGCAGTAGTGACTTCTAAGGTTGCTTCTCGCCAGGGTCCTGGAGGGTGTTATCATCTCTGAAGTGAACGACGAGTCCAGGAGCTCACCTCCACCCACCACCAAGTCAACATGTCTGTCGGTTGGAAATTGAATGTGGGAGGCGGGCTTTGTTCCTCTCTTTTTAAGCCAGGCAGATCCACCCACAAACCGTGGGCTGCCAGCTCTCCCTTTGTCACGATTAGTGAACTCCTATTCACCCTTCCGAATCCACCTTGTTGGTCACCTCTTCCTGGGAGCCTTCCTGAACACCCCTAGAAATTCACTTCCTCTTCTGGGCTCTGTATATAGTTCTGTTTCTGCATGTATCCTATGGTATCATAATCACTTTTTACTTCTCAGATTTATTTTTCCTGCTGTGATCACCAAGCCTTATTAAATTTTACTGAATTGAGTCATTGAATTGTTCTTTAAATAAGGTAATAGCCTGCTGACTGTATCCACAGGGAATGTATGATTTTTCTGGAACTGCCACAGACCTACTTCTCCCTCATGGCACTAAACAAGGTGACATGTCTTTTGTTTCTCGGTTGGTTCTCATGCTACTCCCTATACGATGGGAATCTCCCCAGGGCCCCCTTTCTCCAGGGTCAGATCAGGGTCATTTGCCCAAACTTCCTCTTCCTTCACATTGACTTCTCTAGGGCCTGGGGGTCTTCTCCTGTTCTTTCTGCCCTTTCATTTACTTGGGACCCTCCAGAGACATCAGAGGGATCAAAGAAATGGTGGTCTTCAAAAGGGAAGAGGTTGGGTCTAGGATTTTTTCTTCCCTGGAGGTCCTTTGGTTCATGTGTAAATTTCCCTGCTTTCCCACAGCAACCTCGGCTGTGTGCAGGAGGTGTGGCCTGGGGAGAGTAGCCCTTGAAGGCCACACAGTGTCTGTTCCCCTTCTCTGTGGGGCAGCGGCGACCTACTTGACTTATATACAGAGTGGGGCAAAGTAGGTTGCACGTATGGAAATGATACAATAATTAATAAATAATAATACAGATATAAACTCTGAGTTTCACATACTCACAACTATAAATCTATTTCTACCCTCTCCTGTATGCCCCTCAAGAAATTAAGTCCTGACTAGGAAGCCCCGCCCCACGGTGGCTGGTAAAATTTTCCCTGCCCTCTATGTTGTCCATCTAAGACACATGAGCTGGGCTTCCATGCACAAAGAGCTGCTGCTTTCACAGGGGAGAGAGCGGGTCTCCCTGCTTGCCTCTGCCTCACCCACACGTCGCCACGTGGAGGTCTTCTGCTCCTGGGAGCAGAAGGGATATGAAAAGACCTTTTGGCCTGTACACTTTGGGGATCAGTGGCTCTGTCATCATGGCAACTGTGTCATCAGGGTATCTCTTGTGACTGCCAGCACAGGTAGGGCTCTGTGTCTGGGACTGCCGTGGAACCACCCCTGCCCAACCCTAAAGCCTCCAGCTCCAGGGGCTCCTCACTGGGGGAGGCCGCAGATCAGGGGCACCCCTTCTCTGGGGTTCACAGATGACCAATAAGTTCATTATACCTGGACACACAAAGAGCCGGTTGGGCAGGTACTCACAGACAAGAGACTGAGAGAGCTGGGCCAAGAAGTCACTTTCTCCTTAGTGAATGCACACCACAGTGACAGATGATTGTCAGAATTAGTGGGGAGATCACATTACAACAGGGGTGTCAAACTCATTTTCACCGGGGGCCACATCAGCCTCGTAGTTGCCTTCAAGGAGCTGAATGAATGTAATTTCAACTCCTAAACAGTTAAGGAGTAGTTACATTTATACAGTCCTAAAATTATTTTGGCCCTTTGAAGGCAATCGCGAGGCTGATGTGGCCCCTGGTGAAAATGAGTTTGATACCCCTGCATTATAAGGCATAAAAATGTCAAATCACTATATGGCACACTTGAGGCCAATACAACTCATATAAGATTGTACACCAACTATACTGAAGTAAACACATTCCGTTCCAGTTACACTGGCCGTATTTTAAGCTCGACGGCCACAGAGTTCCACAGCACAGGTTAGTTCTCCCGGATGTCATCATGGAAAGCCTATTAGACAGTGTTGTTCCAGGATCAATAACGTGTGCTTGTGCCTGGCCTCCCAGCCTTCCTGCTTGTGCCCATGTGGGCCAGTGAGGGATCCATTACTGTAAGATGTGACTCACTATGGCCCTCTGGAAAGCCACATTTCAAGAGGACATCCAACTGAACAGCCAAGCTCTGATAATAGCATTCAGGGTTATTCCTTTGGAAGCCTAGGGAAGGACTCCCAAAGGAAATGGAAAACAGGACGGAAGGTGATTTGCTTATATTGAGGAGGTAGGGTGGGGTGTAAACTCTCCTGCTTACAAGGCAAGTTCCCATCATGCCAAGCTCAGCCTTGGGTCCTTTTCTCTTCTCCAGAAAGGACACCCTCTGGTGAGCAGCTCCAGCCTGGGCAAAACTGGCCCTGGTTCTAAGGGAAATGGCCTTGACTTCCCTCCTTCTCACCTAGAGGTACCTCCTCCAAGTCCCCCCCCACCCCCTGCACTGACCCTCCCCATCCCCACCCCTGGGTTCTCAGAGTCCTGCACTGAGAGCTCTGTCTCCAAGGAGCATTCAGAAAGGCGATGCCACCCCTTCTTCTGTGTGTGGCCACTGTGCTTTCTGGGGAGGGGCGCTGAAGCACATGTTAATTCTGATAGCGTTTCCCCACAGCCGAGCATCGGTGAGGTTCAGGCAGGCTCTTTCTTTTGGTGAAGTCATTCGGAACCCATGGAACAAGTGAGGCAGGTGGCTCTTACTGACCTATGCCAATCTGGACCAGCCAATGGGAGAAGGCTCTGCCTCTCAGTCTCCAGCCAATCAGCAGGCGAGGTATGTACATGCTTAGTCTCAGCCTGGCTGTGCCCTTTTCTATGTGTAGCCAGGACAGAAGGACCTGAGTTAAGAGTTATGTCTTAGGTTGGTCTTGACCCCACTGGTGCCCAGACTCTACCAGGTGGGTCCCGCTGGTGGGGTGAGCGTGGCCCCAGCCACTTCCTCATCAAGCCAAGCACCGTGGCCTAGGAGGACCCCACAGAGCAGGGGCAGGATGGCTCTACCCACCATTCCTCCGCACTGCCCCCCCCTCTCCAGTTCTCCTGGAATCTGCTCTTTTCCCTCCAGCAGGGAATAATGGAAATGAACTTGCCGTTTTCCTGAATGGGCATATTTTATGGCTGACTCAGACAGACTCCTCTGGAGCCAGTATCAGTGGGAAGTAGGGGAAACTACAGCAGAAAGAGGAAGGAAAGAGTTCTTATTCCCCAAGATGAAACTCCAAAGCACATTTTGAGCATAAAAACCTATTGGAATGATTCTTCCTTCCTTGAACGAATAAACAAACAAATAAAAAAATACCCCAAAGCCGAGAAAAATCACACAGTCATTGTAGGGTCACAGAACATGACAGCATGTTTCCGTCCCTCAGGAGTCAGCGCTGCACAGCGTGGTGAGGGGGGGGCGGGAGCACCTCTGGACTCCAGGGTGTCAAGCTCGAAACCTGCTGTGCTTCAGTGTGTTTTTCAATTCGAAAAAGATGAACAATAGGAGAAACTACAGATTGCTCTCATTGCCCCCTTCTCCTTTACATGACCTCACGGCACCTTGTAACGACAAGAACCAGGCCTCACGCTTGCTTCTCAAGTTCAACCCAAGTTGAACTTGGATCTCATCTTTAGAAGAGAGGAGATGGAGAAAGAAAGGTGGGAAGGGGGTGGAGAGAGATAAGGGGCTGACCGCAGAGGTGGACAAAGCAAGCAGCGCCAGCAAATATTACATCTGGAAGTGGCCCCCAGAGACAACTTGTCCAGAGGTTCTCCAGCCTTTTATTCGTCTGTCTATTTACCTAGCTACCTACCTATCATCATCTTAAAGAGCAGGACTCCCTTTGTCCCCCCAAGTGACATCTTAAGCAAAAGCACAATCTAAAAGTGATAAAGTGGTGCCTCAAAGAGCCCCACCATGCCTTGGCCTTCCTCCAACCCTCCTCCTGAGCGCCCCAGTCTCCTCGATACACCGTCTGCAAACCAGAGATGTAACCCAACTGACTCCCAAATATGCTGAGGAGGAAACCTAGGTACAGAGAAGGGAATGAAATCACTGGAGAAGGGCCGAAAGTTTTTCCTGAGATGACGTGGTAAAAACCTAGCAAAGATGGACCTAGAAACTTGGAAATGAAGTGAAGCGGGGGCAGGGGATTGTGGAAGGGGTGGTGAAACCGCTGGCCGTGCAATGGCCTTGAGCACTGTCACTGTGTGGTTTGTAGAGAGCACGATCCCAGGTGGCTGGAGACCCTACAGGTTCCCTATGTCCCCTCCCTGGGGATGCTGGCTGCTCCAATTCTCATGTCCCTCTTTAGCTAAAGGCACATGGGGATAACTCCACACATGGATGGTCACAACGTACACAGTAGAAACAGGGACAAAGGAACAAATACAAATGTCAGGATCTTCAGAAAGCCCTCCACTCATTAGCTTGGAGCACCATTGCAAATATGTTACATCTGATTCTCCGCTCTCCCTGCACACCCATGACAGGCATTGCTAATCAATCACAGCACCTTTTCCTGCTGAGCCTAGATACAACCTCAAATAGATACAACCTCTAAATCATTTTCAACCCAGCACTCCAGGAAGCCATCACCAATTAATCAAGAACTGTCCCTTAGGATGAGCTCTTTGCTCTTCCTGGTTTGTGGCTGTGAAACCAAACTCATTGTCTTTTGTCCCCTGGCATTATGGCCACACACTTTGACAGCTTGTACCTCACTGACAGGCCTGAACCGTATTTCTTAGAATCCCTTTCCCTGTACAGCTCAAGGGATAGTTCACCAAGGAGAGGTGCTCCTGTAGGAAGTGGAAGGGTGGGGGAGGAAAAATCAGCCTTTCTCTGGCGGTAGCTGCAGCTGGACAGCTGGGCACAACTCAGTCTCTGGAGAATGGCATTCTCTTGTATCCTGGGCTGCAGAGGTTGGGGGTGGCAGCAACTGCTGAGATTGCTGGGTCCTTTGCAGCTTCCGGGTGCGCTCCAGTGAATCACCTGCCTCTGGCAGCTGCTGGCCTGACCTTTGCTCCCCTAGACTTTCTAGCAATCATGCAAGTCTCCAGTTTCCTGTGTTAGAACCCTTCCTACTTGAACACCTACTGTGGCTTCGGTTTTCCTGCCCAATGCCCCCCATGGCTATAATAACATTAACACCTGGAGTGCAAGGTACAGAACTTGGCTGCAAGGTGGACATTCCCCGCCTTGTTGAACACGAGAGGCAGATTCTCGTTGAGTTCAGCCCTCCTGTTTTCTATGGTAGTTCTGTGGTCCATCTACACAGTGCAGAGAATGAAGCAATGGTAGGGACAGTTCTAAAGAATCAGAATAATGGCATTCTAGACTTCGGAGCTGGAGGGACGAACACACAGCTTGTTTTCATTTTACTGATGGGAAACTCTGAGGCCCAGAGAGGAGGGTTACAGCCCGTTCATCCCAGAGCTGGCGTGAGAATCCAGGCCTGCTGACCCACACCAGTGCCGGTCTTTGGGCCCTAGCACCTCAAACAAGGGGACTCATATGAGCGTGCAGGTAAGGCACAGCCAAGCTGACATGTAACCCATAGCAGGCTGGCTACATTGCTGTGAGGTAATACACATCTGGCTGTAAGGGAAGCCAAGGTGAGTGGAGTCTTAGATGTGAGTTCTCTGCTCTGCTCAGGGGAGGGGAAAGCAGCCTGGGGGCAGGTCTTAGATACATAAAAGTGGGGAAATGACATTGCCCTCATCCTAACCCTATCCTGGAAACCCTATCCTGTTCCCATCATTTAATAGGCAACTTACCATAAAGAAATCCTTGTTTTTGTATCCAATTGTTCAAAACGTGTCATGGAATGAAAATGACTCAGGTGGTTTTCCTATTAGAATCACCCTCTTGCCTCTACTGCCGTTGGGGTTGGGGCTGTCAGATCCCATTCCCTGTGGCAAGCCACTGACTTAGTAGAGAGGGGATTTTTTTGGAAGTCTTCTGGGAAGAGACAAGGGTACCAGGAAGGCAGGAGAACTATGCTGGGAAATTATGCTCTAGACAGAGGACACCCTAGGACACTGCCAAAGCCTGGGTGGGTGGACACCCGCCTTCCCCTCTGCATGGCTCCTGGATGCTGCACCTGCGTCTGGTGTGGCTGCCGTGGACATTCATTCTCAGAATGAATTCTTCACTCTTCTGTTTTGAGAAGCCAGCTCCAGATTCATCGTCTGCTTGGGGCATCTGGAGAGGCCTGGTGCCCACAGTTCCCTGAGCCCTGGCAGGTAGAGGGCTCTAGGGCTGGGCAACCACGTGGCCAGTGGCCACTGGATGTCCCACCGTGGTGGTGTGGCTTTGGGGGCCTGCTTTCAGTCTTGCTTCAAGTTCTTTTACCTGAAGCCCACCTTAATGGGGTTCTGGATTTAGGGCTTTGCCTCCAATTAAAATAAAAAGGCTCAGTCCTTTCCACTACTTTCTCCCCAGTGGGTGAGCAGCAAGCGCGTTGCTTTCCAGAGCCCTCGTCCGGCTCTCTTACGTGGGACGCTATACCTGCACTTTTGTGACCCGCACCTGATCGGCACCCACCATGTGAGTCCCTGGGGAAACGACTGTTTCCCTGGAGGCAGGGACCTGGGTGGGGAGAGGGTCACAGCTGTGGGCCCTGGGAGTGCTCAGTTCGTCTCTCCTTTCCCCTTGGAAAGTCCTGGGGTAAAGACGGCCCCGCTGAGGACCCAGAGCCCGCTCAGGAGGATGTGCCTGCAGGAGTCCTCCTGGACGGTTTTCTGATCCTTCGGCAATCAGTTTGGTGCTGGCCACAGCGGCCACACATCTCTGTTGTCACAACCACTACTGGCTGCCGGTTTCTGTTTATAGCCCACTGCCAAGGTGCCTGGCACTGCCCTAGGCACCTACTTCGAATTAGCTCCTTCAACCCGCTCCTCTGCATGAAGGAGGCAACTGTTACCTAGAGCCACGCAGCCAGCTTGTGGCTGGGATTTGAACCCAGACAAAACTGAGTCTCTCCCCACATTCCTAGGCTCTTTCCAAAAAACATAGCTCTCCTCCCAAATCCGCACCCCCCCACTCCCCCTGCCCCATACACAAGGCAGTAGAGACAAGTAACTAAATCCCAGGCATAGACATTCCTGAAGTCATATTTGGGGGCTTTTCTTTCTTTAATTTGTATTTAGTGTGTCCAAGGTCCAGATGTTCTCAGAACCAGCTCCTTCTTAGGGCGCCTGGCCTGCCTGGCTGCCCAGAGCTTGGAGCCTCTTGGGTAGCCAGGGCCGCTTCCCAGGGGTCCCTCAGGGAGCTGAAAGCGAGGGGCAGAACCTTACTAAGTTACCCATTAAGTGCTAGGGAGGCATGAGGAGCTCTTCGTACATCGGCACCGCAGTGCTAAATGGACCAACCAAATGAGGAAAGCAGAAGCTGTTTATTCTGAGCGAGCTGTAACAGAGAGGCAGCCCTCATCACTCCCATCTTGGAAGACGCAAAAGCAGGCAGAGGGGCGGGAAAGCTTTATGGTGGGAAAAAGGAAGGTTCTTGTGTGCTGTGATTAGAGGCCGTTGTACTGGGGACGCTGGAGGTGGGCTACTGAGGAGTGGGCATGGTTCGTGGTTGGTTATGGGAGCCTGTTTGGCTTTCTCTGGTTGGTCCTAAATCGGAAGCAGGGACCAAAATTAGGGAAGCTGTGAGTTATTCCCAAAGTCCTGGCTAGTTGGGGTCTACTGTCACAGAAATTATTGTTCAGCTTCCTGGACCGTCACTGGAGACAGCAGTCAGGATTCCTGCAGGTCTCACTGGTCGCAGGCTAGCTTCTGGCGTCACTTCCGGCGGATAAGGGTCATGGGTCAAAGTTCCGTTTTTATACATGGTTGGGCCATTGCGCTTTTGTTTTTTACTCTCTCAGCACTCCTTCCCCACAGCAGCCTATTGTACAGGTGAGGAAACTGAGGCCCAAGGCAGTCAAGTGACGAGCCTGAACCCCCTCAGCTGGGGTGGGTGGATTTGTGCAGCCAGGCCTGCCTGGGCCTTGCTTCCACATTTGTTCCCCCTTTAATCCACCCACACACACGAGCCAGTGATCCTTAAAGTCATACGTCAAATGGCGTCATTCCCTGACTTAAAACCTCCCAGGGCTCCTTCCCTTTTCTCTTGGAATAAAATGCAGCCTCCATCTGAGACCCACAAGCCAGCTCCAGCCCCCAGGGTGCATCCCCAGGCCTCCCAAGATGCTGCCTCTTAGCCTCTCAGGGCCCTCACTCTTGCCCTCCCCTCTGCCTGGCACTCCTTCCCTGGTCCTCAGCACACTCATGACATAGCCAGTAGCCTCAGCAGCAGCCCCTGCAGCTCAGCACCCCATCACCCCCTCCTCACCTGCATGACACTTCCCTTAATGCAATCCGAAACCACAGGGGCCTTTCCTTGTCTGTGTGTGATCTGCCTCCCCCAGCAGAATGGGGGCTCCCTGAGGACAGGAAGCATCGACTTACCCATTCTGTCGTGTTCTCAGGGTCTGGCCTGCAACAGGTGCACAATAAATATCCTGTGAATGAATCAGTGAGGGAGTCTTCTCTTTCCTCCTGCGGCTGCTTGTCACATTCCTGAGCTAGTGTTCCAGCTTCCTTCCCCCGCCCCTCCCGCCCCACTGTCCAGGAAAAGGTAACACACTGAGCCAGCTTCGGCTTGTGATGATGGTGGCTGCCCGTGGCCCCCTTCTTTGAGGTGAGCTGGGTGGTGATTGAGCAAACAGCTTTCAGCATTTGAAGCTCATTTCAGGCCGCTATCACCTGGGGCAGGGGGAGCTTCTCCCCCTCCCGCCCGCCTTCCTTCCAGCCCTGTTACCAGGAGGTGGGGTCTCCAGGTGTTTCAGCAAAATACAAGACACACTAATTACAAGTTAGTTGAGGAAGGACAAGCTCCCAAATATGACTTCAGGAATGTCTGTGGCTGGGCATTATGTGCATGTCCCTAGGGACGTGGCTACACAGAGCTGCTTGTCCTGTGTCCCCCAGACCACAGCAGCTGCTCCTGGGGGGCCACTCTGTGCATAGCTTTCCAGGCCCAGTCCTCCCATTTTGCACATCAGCAAACTGAGACCCAGAGGTACAGCCGTTTGCTGGGGGTCACTCTCTGTGACAGGGCCAGATGTGACAAGGCCAGACGCGGAACCCAGTGTGATGTCCTCTCCACGACGGCTGGTGGCTCTGAGACAGAAGTGGGTCCCACTCAAAGGCACCTGGACATCAGAGAGACCACTGGGCTCGGTCAGATGGGAAATGAAGGGGCATGTACGTGGCATCCTTAACCGTCTCTGTCTAAAACTTCCCACCCTCTGGCCCCCAGGTTCTCCATCTCCTTCCACTCCTCCTGGAGCAAGCTTTTTCTGAGATTGTTTATTCACCTGAACTAGCAATGACTAATAGCTACAGGTTGAAGTGTGGCTTCTACTCCAATGCAGGTATGAAAGCCAGGATAGTGAAGTCCCTGCGTCAGCCCAAAACCGCTGCCCACCCCACCCCTTGATGGTTCACCTAGTCCAAAGTTGAGTGGGTTTCACTTTGGACTGAAAACTGACTCTCATTTTAAGTTAACCACGGACAGAGACAGACTCAGGTTCTGTGACACATGGCCTGATTCCAATCTTAAAGTCTCGGTGGTTGGTGCTGATGTCACCCAACCAAGATCTGACATGAAACTATGACAGAAGGCTAGGGGGAACTTGCTGTGAGGGTGGAGGACAGGAAAGCTCAAGTTCTGTTTTATAACTTTGGAGGGGCCAGCACGTGTGGCACGGGACCAGAAGTCAGGAAATTGCTGTTCTATTCTTGGCTCTGCAAGGAGCTTGCTGTGTGCCCTTGGGCCAGTCACTTCCCCTCTCTGGGCCTCAGTTTCCTCATTTTATAAAACTAAGTGGAAGATCTCCAACCCTCCTCCTTTTGCTTCTGAAGAGCCCATGATTCTAGCTTGGTCTTTGGCCATGGATGAAGTAACCAAAGATCTGCTTTCGTTTCATAACTTGGGGCCCTCAGAACTTCCCAGTTGGGGCTGGGAGTGGGACTAGGCGCTCTCTGGTCAAGCTAATCTGAGTTTCAGGAAGGGGGCCAGCAGCCTCTGCGGTCGAAACCTCACCCAGGAAGAGGATGGAAGGGTACAGGTGGGCCTGGAAGAAAGCTTCGTCCTGCTGCCCAAGGGCTGTGATTGGCATCCCGTCATCGATGCTCATTCAGGCTGGAGCTTCAGCTTCTGGAGACTCAAGTGTCATTAGCCGCTGTTTTCGATCAATGGGAAACAGTGAAAGCAACAAATAATAACGCTCATTTGCTGGCAATTGCTGTCGTTTGTGGCATTTAATTAGCATAATTGATCTGCACTGGGACTTTTTTCCTTACCTGAATTTAAAAATACATCACCACCCCCCCACTCCAATACATCTGAGAAATTTTCTTTTTTTTTAATGAGGTTTTAACTAAAGCCCAGTATCAAAACACCATATAATACTTTTATCTCATTGAAGACATTTGATGCTTATTAAAATATGATTGCTTTAAGGCTTATTTTGATTTTTTTTGCCCAAGAGTGTATGCAGAGCCTTGCTGCTCAGATAATAACAAAGAACCTTAAACATGAAAAAAACACATGAAAGGTAATATGTTCCCCATTAGTCCCAGTATCATTTCTCCAGGATTACTGCTTTCCAAATATAGCATTAGTTTAAAAATAAAAAAGCGTTTACAGTAATGGGACACTTGCTCCTACTTTGGAGCATATGGGCCCTCCAAGGGGCTGGCACAATAGCTTCATTAAGCGGGAGCAGCAGGGGAGAGGGCTGCCTTAGAAAACACCCCAGCATGCTGCCTCAAAGGCCCCCCAGATAGGCCACCTACCCTGACCCAGGGCCCCGTGTCTAACAAGCCTCCTAATTCCCCTTTCAGATCTCCTTTTTTTGTGCCTGGTTTCTTCCAGGGATGAAAACATTTTGGAAGTTGACAAGTAATCAATTAGGCACCACCCGGGGAAGAGAAGCGACATCCTGGAACTCTGCATTCTGGCCTCATGCATGGGAGAGAGCGTGGCTTCCATCCACGAGAAAGGGGCCCTTTGGGGTTTTGGGGTCCCTTTTGTCCTGGGAGATCCAGGGGCAGTAAAGTGTAGGTAGGAAGGTTTAAGTCATTCAAGAAGTGTGTGTGTCTAAAAACTTGGTTTATTTGACCCAGACATGCAATTTTTTTTTTTTTTTTTGCTAAGGACAGCTCAAGTCCATTTGCAGTTGTATGGACTAATTTAGCTAAGAGACAAGATAATCATGTACATAGAAGGGCTCTCTCAAGTGCAGCGAGGGCCACTCTGGTTTGCTTCCTGGGGCTGGCCTGTGTCCAGCACCCACCGGAAGCTGCCAGCCCGCTGAGGCCCCTGAACAGACTCATGTTGCACGTCTGCTATTTTGGTCCGACAATGCAGGCCCCTTCCGGTTTCGGGAGCCGGTCTGCTGGCACTCATCAGGCACCAGCTTCGAGAGGCCTCCGGGAGCCAGGGAGCAAGCTTCCAGCCCAAAGGGAGGGAGAAGCTGTGCTGGATTTAAGTCCCCAACTACATGCCAACCATACTTTGTTGTCAGCAGAGAGGGGCAGACCAAGAGGGAGTGAGGGAAGAGAATGGAGAGGGGGTAACAAGAGCTGAAATTTATTGCCCTGAAGCTTTCCTTCTCCCTGGAGGCAGGTGGCACTGCCCACCAGGCAGGGCCTCTGCTTCCCTAGGCCCTGCCCTTGCTGCAGGGAGGGCTCCTGGAGTGGAGGCAATTAAGGTTGGTCAGGGGTGGGGGAGGGGCAGTGTCTCTGTGTCCATTTTGGACTATCCGGATTGGGACCTCATTGTCTGATCTCATCTAGTTTCTGCTTTCGATGCTCTGGATTCCTCCTTCAGGCCAATAATCGATTGCTCATTGCCCCTCAGAGCAGAGTCAGCTCCCTTGAACTGAGAGAACAGTCCATGTGGGTCTCATGAAGGGACTAGAGGCCTTGAGGGCAGAGCCAGTCCTAGGGTGGGAGATAAGTGAGAGCCGTGAGAAATGCTTCCATTGACCGAGCACTTACTACTGACCAGGTTCAGGGCTCAGGGCACTGCACGGTTCTCTCCTTCAGCCCCGACTAAAGGCAATATTGCCATGCCTGACTTGCAGGAAAGGGAGCGAGAGTTCTGGGAGGTTGATTAAGTTGCTCAAGCTCACACAGCTCAGGAGGGGCAGCAGCTCGGCCCTTGCACCTGGGCCTCAGCCCCCTTGCTCAATCATCTCCCCAACTTCTCATTGGCTCACAGGCCTGAGCTCTCAAGAGCGGCTCAAAAGACCCTCAGAGGGGTAGCAGGTAGAGTCAATCCCTTTGGAACTACGCTTAACTTGGGGTCACTGAATTTTTCCTGGAAGTCTCTTTCCTTGGGAGATGAGCGACATTACAGGAATTGAACATGCAACCAAGAGGTACTGAACACTCTGCTTCTAGCCCTTTGATTCCCTGAGGAGACATGCAGGTCAGCCCCAGACATGATCCTGCCCTCCAGGAGTCCGCATGTGTGGTGAAGGAGAGTATCGACCAAGAGCCACGGTAAATGGTTCAAAGAGTGGGGCAGTTGCCAAGGACTTTGCATCACAAAATGGAAGAGCTGAGATTCACGTTAGAGATCACAGATGGGGAAATAGGGACAGAAAGCAGGAAAGAGACTCCTTCAGAGTCATCCAGCTGGTGGAGAACAAAGCTGGGGTCAGAACTCAGAGGTCTCCACGTGCCTGGCCTCTCATTCATTCCTCTGGGTCTGTAGCAGCCCAGAGATGGAGAGAACAGGGGGTGGCAAACTCTTTAAGGAACTGGGGACTCCAGTGGGACATTGAAGGTGTAGGAGCAGGTGACTGGGGGAGGGAATGTGAGGGCCTGGCAGGGAGAGGAAGGGGCATGCACAGGACATGGGGTGTGTGGACATGGTGGGCTGGCTGATAAATGCACAGCATCCCCCAAATCCACTCCTACTGATGAACAGGGGCTGCAGGGAACCCTGGGTTGAAGAGGGTTCTGGGACTAAAGAACCAGGGCCAATTAGCAATGTTGGCCAGAACCATGGGGAGAAGGAGGTGACCTCCTGCTTCATGCTTGTCATCCCTGGCATAAGGTGAGCTTAAAGGACAGTAACATGTGTTAGCCTTTTTGACCTCTGAATTGGGGGCTGGAAGGGGTGTCTCACTGCTATTTATTAGTTTCTCTTTCTTGGACAATTTCCTGCTCACTCTGACTCATTGGATGCTGATATCAGCACATTTCTTTCGTCTGTTCCAAGGGACCCGTTATGTGCCAAAGCTCGAAGGCCCTGCAGGGGAGGAAGTGGGCCCAGCAGTCATGGGGGTTACGGGCAGGGGGCGAGCACAGCTGGGATTCAGAAGAGCCTCTTGTCTCTGGCATTTCAAATGGGCTCCTGTGGCCACGGCTGGGGGATGCCACATTTCTGTGGAGTCGGAGCCACTTCAGACTCTGTTCATCTTTAATGAGTGAGATATTCCTGGAAACATTACCATAGTGGACATGGGGACTACCCAGGTAAGGCAAGAGGACACTCTAAAAGCCAAAGGTTATGACTTGATCTAAGTGTTGGCTTTGAAATATTCAATGCTTTTCTGGAACCAACTTGGTCAGTGCCGTCCTTCATTCTTCTGAGAAAAAATCAGTCCAACAAGAAGGAGCCCCCGGGCCGTTTGGCTGGGGATCCATGGAGCCCTTTGGCTAAATAGAATGAAGCACAGGTGAGAGCCTGATGCACGGAGGCCCAGGGGTCATGTGGGTACCAGCCCCCTTGGTCTAAATTCTACATGGTCCTTTCCAGTCAAAGCAAGAGCCTGGCAGCCGGTGGGCAGAATGAGACTTCCCGGGTCGTGAAGCTTTTCACATTTCATGTGGTGTATTTACCCACTTTGGGAATGTAATCTGACCTATCAGTGTGGAAGGCTTGGGGGGCTTTGAACTCGCCCTACATCAAACATGCCCCCTCCCCCACTCGGGAGAAAACCCCAGCCCTTCTGCTGCAGATTCGCAGATTCGAAGATTCGCAGATTCGGAGGGCATTTGATTGTCTAGAACACATCAAACAGCCTAAGTCTCCCTTGTAAAAGTTTTACAGGAAAATCATTGAAGACCAGGCCAGCTGTCCTTTTCCTCTCCTCCCCCTTCAGCTCCAAACCCAGGCCCGTATTCCCCATCCCCACACTCCAGTGCCGGTGGACCGGCGGGAGCAGCAGGAACCTCAGCCTCGCCTCATTACACTTGCCGGCCACGGCTTGTGGGATCCAGTGATTTGGACATATTTTATTTAACCAGCTTAGTAAAAGGTAATATTCAGCAGCTGTGATCTATGGCAGAATTACAATTTTCAGGGTCAAGGAGGGATTTTGATATTAGGAGGTTGGGCAGAATTGCTATGAAATCTCATGAGCTGTCTTTAAAAATAAATGAGAAAATAGGTTATCCAAGAGTCATTGTAAGGGAAAAATCAATAGGCAGTGTCTATTCACTTGGGCTATCAAAATCCTTGAAATTTGAACAAAAGTTTCACGTTTAGTGTACTGTAGGTTTTGAAATATCAGTGCTGGAGGCTCGGGGGGTAGAAATTCATTGTGCTGTGCATCCGAACGAGGCGAGCCTTGTGAAGTTGCTCAGCTCCCTCGCAAGGTGGGGGAGCTTCTTGGTGGCCAAACTAGAAGGAAAAGAGAAAACTGTTTTGTTCAAGGCAGTCCACCCACAAACACTGGGAAATGCAGTTGTGGTCGGTGGCTCAGTTCCCCTTCAAGGACCCACTTCTTGTCCAGCAGGAGGGAGGATTCCATGTGCCTTCTGCCCATAAAGTCCGCAGTGTCTCTGCCCTCAGATGGGAACAAGTGGTAATTTGATGGGGAATTTCCTAGCAGGGAAGTCTGGGAGCAGGTTGCTTGGAATGACAGAAGTCTCCCATCCGTTCATTCTCAATCTACAAAGCTTCCCCCCTCCCCAGTGTTACAAATGTCTTCAACTTCCTTCAGGGTGCCATATCCTTGGCATTGAATAGGTTCAAATCAGCCCAACCAACCAAGGCTGCCTTACCTGTCCAGGTCTCCCTGTGGCTGAATTCCTATAGCAGGTAATTGCCAGGTAACTGCTGGGTCTCCCTCACCAGCCCGACTCAAGGGCAGAGACCCTGTTTCGCGGTTCACTGCTGTATTCCAATCCCTGGTGCCCTGTCTGAGAGCTAGGGTTAAAAAGTAATTTTACAACATTTTTTAAGATGAGCATTTTTGTTAATGAATGAAGAAATGAGTATGTTCCTTTTATTGATCTGAAACATTTCTGAAGTATTTTAAAGTCATAATCATAAGGGATCTTCAAAGAAAACAAAACAAAAACACCAAAATTCCCCATCCCAGTAGTATTTGTGCATCGTGATGTTACACCTCATGTAATCGGGAGGAGGAGGTGGGGAAGGTGTATCACGTGCCCGGCTGTGCATTCCTCGGGCTACCGAACTGAATTTTCACATCAGTCCTTGAAGTGGGTGATATTTTCTCCATGGTACAGATAGGGAAACTGAGGCCCAGTGAGGGGATCGGTTGATGATCTCAACCCATCAAAGAGGGAACCAGAGCTCATGCCCAGATCTGTGATTGTTCTGTGAAGCCATCTCCCTGAGCATTTAAGCAGAAGAAAAAGAAAAAAAAACAACAAACCTGTATTCAAAAGCAACCTTGAACATGATCCTTCTAACTTTCATCATTTTAATAAAACAGACAGTGTCTATACTCGTAGTACAGAAACTATAGCAAAGCACTGACCCGAAAATTTGTGACTCCCCTCCAGTTAGAAAGAGAATGAAAATAAGATAAATAAATCAAATGCGAAAGACGGGAACAGCAGACTTTGGAATTAGGCGTTTTATTTGACTCATCAAATAATACAAGTTAGCTCAGGAAACAACAATTAAAATGTATCACTTGTGCTAACGATAGGTAGGACCACATTTCCAAGAGATCTAATGAAAATAAATGCTGGAAATAAATTACTTTGTGGAGTACAGCAAATAAACAGATTTGCACACAAAAAATAACCCGATGGATATCAGGAAGCAAAGTGAGGTTCCGGGGAGGGAAGCCTGTGGAGCGGGGGGTAAGTTGGAACTTGAAGCTAAGGCATGAATGGGATGTAAGAAACAGCAGCACATTAATGAAAATTAGCAACCGGCATTCTAACTGCTTCCCCACATCCCCTTGGTTTTAGGAGTGATTTCGCCAGATCCCTGAGACAGGCTTGGAGCACCACTGCCGACACCCACAGTCTCTGATCCAGATAATGTAATCGCACCGTCATTAGGAACCATGAAATTGCAATTCCTCGGGGAAGGGGCGCTGCCGCTCACTTGGACAGAGAAGAGCGATTAATTAGCCGATCTCAGTTTAAAGTGACTATGTTCTACATGGGTTCTAATCCCACTCTGGAGCAGCTCTCAGGCCTAATGAATTATCTGGAGGAAGTTGAGCTGAAGCCGGAAATCATCACTCAATATGAAATGAAATGAAATATGATCAGTGTAATAGAAACAAAACTTGAAAACGATCGTGAGATCACCCACAATCGGGGAAAAGCCATAGAAGCAGCCAAATGAGGTTCATTAATTTTTCCTTTGTCTGGAAATGACACCAATGAGTATGCAATTGGAATTCCATTTGATGCAACTTGATCTAAATGACTCATTTATTCATTCCATAAATGTTATCTTAAAGTGACAGCGCTTTTATAGAGTATGACGGGCTGTTACTTTGGACCCATTCAACCTTGGGCAGTTGGGTCCTCAAACATCAGGCAAGGCAGACAGAAGGCTGAGCCTGGGAACCCCAAGATGGTAGCTTTGGAAACAATTCCGAAATGGAGATACCTTCCCCTGGAAGTGGAATGGAATTTTTACCATTCTCAAGAGGATGACATCTCTCAAGCCAAACCTGGTTGGCACTCACCCTCCTCCTCCGGCACCAAGCTCTGAACTCCCAGGCTGCACCGGAAAATCAAAGGGATGGCCCAGAGAGCAACCAGTGGTCTGTGTGCACAGTAAGCCTTGGCTCTCAGGCTGGTTGATGTTCTGTTTCATAACTTGCTTGGATTCCAAATTAAATCTCTTTGGGGGCTGACGCCTCTTTTTGATATGTCTGGGGTTTTTAACTGGGGCTCCAGTTCCAGGACGTGGTACCTACAGAGAATACCTGGGGGAGAGACCGCCTCACGATGGTGGTTAAACCTATGTGAGGGGGGTTGAACCCCCTTTTTAAAAAAGGACGGCTGGGGCTCCAAGGCTGAGGGTGGGCAGCACACTCTGGATTCTAAATGTCTTATGGATTTTCTCCAAGTGCACGGTCACGACCTGCCCGTGAGCGAGGCAGGGATGAGCACAGTGTTCAGGTCTGCTTTCCTGACAGGGAAAGGGGTGCCCAGCAGGGAGACTGACTCATCTGGCAGGACCGCTTCCGTGATTTGTTAGATCCAAAGCAAAACAAAACCGTGGAGCCCCTTGCTCAAAACGTAAGAAAAAAGGTGCCTTCCCCTCTCTTTCCTGTCTGTCTCTTATCTTGTCAGTGTTTTAAATTTCCTAGTTAATGTCATTTGAAGTAAAGTCAAAATTTTAAATTATGAGCACAGATTTTACCCTTTTTAGATTGTGCAATGCCAGCTTTAAAGGCAAACATCAGAATCCCTAACACACGTGTGGAACCACCAAAGTTATACAGCATATTTTGTTGCTCGTCTTAAGAGAA
The DNA here is from genome assembly GCA_007922815.1 of Macrotus californicus. Taxonomy (NCBI): domain Eukaryota; kingdom Metazoa; phylum Chordata; class Mammalia; order Chiroptera; family Phyllostomidae; genus Macrotus; species Macrotus californicus. The sequence goes on along the minus strand of VMDR010002103.1, from coordinate 68,875 downwards.
TGCCGTGAACAGGCCCGAAGACACAAGCCAGACTCAAGAAGGCTGGAAGAGAGGCGTCCCCCAGGCATGGGGCTGGCCACTGGGGCACTCCCTCAGGCATGGGGTTCTCTCAGGTGGAGTGTAGAGCACAGATGCTGGGCCCTGCCTCAAGATGTGGGGCATGAACTTGCCCTTGAAGCTAGAGGTCAGCTTCCCTTTCTCCCCTGTGGCTACTTGAGCCTGCTGTGCCTCCGGCACCTCCCACTTCCATGGGCCCACTGTCTCAAGCCTGAGCAGGTGGGCGACCCCCAGGGACACTGCAACCTTTGTACCAGGATGCCCTAGGTGCACTAGGTACCCGGCTCAGTCCCCCACTGAGTGTGCTCCGATAATGCCAGCCCAGGGAGGACACTGCTGCCACTGTGCCCTGCCCCAAAGTGCTCTCTGGGTTGTACATGCCCGATCCTGACCCTGCCTGTACCTGTGCCCAGGTTGTGGGCAGGTTGGAAGTGGTTTCGGGGTGGAGGCCGGAAGGGGAAAGCCTCGTGGAACTATGGTACCAGGGGCAGTGAAGGAGGCAGCTAAGAACCAGATCCCAGAGCAGGGAGGGGGCAGGAGGCAGGACTGCGAGTGAGCAGAGGCTCTGAGGCCGCCTCCTCCCCACCTCCTGTTCATGGTCCAATGACCCACTGGATTTCAGTTACAAAAAACAACTATAAAGATAAAATTATTAAGAATTTCAAGAAAGTGACCACAGAGCATTCAACCCCAAGCCTGCGGTCCTTCTGGGCACAGAGCCCTGACCACAGGCCTGTGACACCAGCCCTGCCTCCAAGACTACTCAGAAGCTCAAATACCAATCTCCTGGTCTTCTAGAAGGTTCTACACACTAGTGGCTGCCATATTACACTGATGCCCTTGACCCTTGCTTTATCAGAAATATTCTGTGTTCACCGCCATGGACAACTGGAGCTGCAGAAACCTACCTTCCTGAGACTTCCCAGCCCAGCTTTCCCATTGGCCGGAGGAGGAACCAAAGCCTGGAGCAGGGGATGACCGGCATAAGGCCACCTGTTAGCTGGAGGCCCTACCCAGCATGGAAGATGGTAGACTTCAGGAAAAGACCAAAGCCTCATGGGATCTCCCTGCCAAGCCGTTCATTTCAGTCACAACCACCAGGACCCAGTTCTGAGGCAGAAGCTTCCCCTTAGCCTCAGCCACCAAGGTACTTCTGGGAGCCCCTTTGGGCTACTGGTGGTGGTGGGTGAGGAGAACTGGGCAGGTTTGAGACAGAAAAGGTTTTCCCAGGTGACATTAGTAGCTCAGCTGAGGACAGACCCCCAGTCTCCCCTGGCAATTCCTCAAAAGGGCAAAGATCTGACATTCAGGGGAAAAGAGGACCATAGCCAATGCGGACAGGGCTGAGGTTTTCTGTACCTATGGTTTAAGAAATGTGAGTGGAGAATGCTGGCCCCGGTGACATGAAGGCTGACACTGCCAAGAGGGCCAGAAGCCTGTAGCCGGGCCTCGGCTTCCAGAATGTGGTGCTGTTTGAAGTCACCCACCTTGTGCAGGGGAGAGAGGCCCGCCTGGACGCTGAGGGCCTGCGGTCCACCCTTGGTCCTGCAGATATGATTTTCTGGGTGACTTGAGCGAGTGAGTATACCCTCTCTGAGCCCGTCCCCATCTGCAAACAAGCAGGTGAGCCTGAAAGGCATGCACACCTCGAGGGTTCTGTGAATCTCAGCTCGTCTGCGGGGTTGGCTTTTGCTATCCAAACTGTCACCAAGATGGCCCACACAGAGCTCCTGCATTTCGTCATTTCAAAATCATGCTCTCTCTGGCTCTGTGGCTTTCATCTCTCCTCACAAAGGGGCTGAGGGAGGCCTTTGCGGGAATGCCCAGCTTCTCCTGTCCCCAAATGCCACGGGCCCAGACATCAAAGTTTATCCCTGTCTGGGGGGAGGGGGTGGGCATGGGGGAGGGTGTCCAAATCAGCCACGTGTCCAAATCTGGATTTGGCTTCTATTTCCCTTTTCTGCACGGGGCCCAGAGAGAGGAGAAGGAGAGAGAAGCCTTTGAAAAATATCTCCTGTTCTATTCACTCAGCAATTCGCCTTGTCCCTGAGCCCGGTAATACTCCCATGGTGCACCTCTTAGCCACTCGATGACTTTTTTCCCTTTTGTGATATTTTGGGTTTCTGATTGCCTGCCAAGTCAAACCTTTATCATTTCATAAGCAGAAAAAAAAAATCCTCCAAGTGAGTCCCAGAGCCCTAGATCCCAGAGTAAATGGTCCCCATTCCTGTCCCCTGCCTCTCCTGGGCTGGTCGTGGACAAGGGGCCAGTGCTGATGGGATTCACCCACATGCAGACAAGCGTCAACCCTATGGGTCAATTTTGCAAATGTAGTCATGGGAACTGCCCGGAGGAGTGGACACACAGCACTATGGTTTGGAGAGGCTTTGCTAAGCATGTCGTGGAGATGGGGCAGTCATGGCAGGGCAGCAGGGGCAGGGCCATCGCAACGTGGGTTCCATGCCCTGGGACCAGACAGCCGTCAGGATGCTGGGAATGAACATAGCTTTCTGACTTCTGCCCCAGGGGAGTGGGACAACCTTACTTGTTTTCTTATCTATCTTCACCATGTGTTTTTGGGGCCTGGAACATAGTAGATGCTCAATAAACACTCATTGGGTAGATGAGTAAATCTGAATACACCTCTCATGCTGCAAACAGGGGCAGGTTTGATTATGTAGCCATCTTGGGGACAATAACGAGCTAACTGAAGCTGTGTAGCTCTCCTTGCTCTGTAATTTCTCGGCAGGAGCGGGCTTAGATGAACAAGGGGAGATAGAAATTGAGTAGAGAGAGGCTCTGACGGTCATAGTGTCCCTACTGTGCCAGGGCATCTGGTGGGGCAGTATGGGGAGGGTCTGCTCAGGGCATAAGCTGTCCATTTTGGGTTCTTCCCCCAATGCCTGGTTGTGCACTGCGGCAGCCGTGGCCTCCCTCGCCCTCAGCAGGGCTCTGCACGAGCGGAGGCTGGAGCAGCTCACCGAGGGAAATGGTCTGCTGGGCCCCAGGTTAACTGTTCTGATCCCCCCTCCTGCCTTCCTGCTCTCTCTCCTTCTCAGCCAGGGCAGCATTGTGGATGCGCCAGGCCCCAGCAGGGACCTCTCCTTGGCTGTGCCCACGTGTTCGTGGCCTGGCCCTGGCCGGGGTGTGTGTGGGCTTCCAGGGCAAAGCTGTGTCCCTGGAAATACATGCAATGGCTGGTACTGGGAGAGAACCTCCAGGGAGCCGGTTCTGGGGAGCCGAGACCCTCCTTCCTTCTCCCCCTTCTCCCCAAGGTCGCTCATGGGGCGGGTCTGTCCTTTTCCAAGGCCCAGCTCCGCTCAGGAGAGGGCCAGACAGCTCGCCCAGGGGGAGCAGGGGCTGTCAGGGCTGAAGCTTGTCTGGGAAAAGTATCTGCAGCATTTTCCCAGGGGGATAAGGGCAGACCCACTGGAGCAAAGTCTTAAAGGTGGAATTTCTGGTCTCTTCCAGTCCATAAGGCGCTGGCTTTGCAGGACCAGGCTGACCTTCCTTTGCTCATCCCCGCGAGGGGAGAGTGTGGTTGGAGCCTCAGGGTAAGGGGCTGTCCCGCTCTGTCCCTGGAGCCACCAGCCTGTGGCTGACTCCTGTCCACTGAATTTAGTTGTGGCTCCACCCCCATAATGGCGAGGATCCTAGCTGCCTCATCCGATCCTCTCCCTTGAGGGCTCGAGACAGGGAAGGAGTTAACAGGAAGTGGAGCATGGCTGCCTGAGTGCCGGGCCCAGCATGCAGTGGGCTCCCCAAGTGTCAGGTGAGGGAATCTGCTGCCTGGGTCTCTGGCAGAAGCTTCTGGAGAGAAGCTGGAGCCCGAGGATGTATTTATTCTCAACATGCAAAAAACATTTCTCTCCAGCTCAGGTACTTTCCCTGGCAAAAGAAGTCACAAACAAAAAAAGTTGAACCAACCACCAGCACTGAGCTGTACAAGGGCCTTCTGCGACCCCCTGCCCCACCCTGTCCTCTTCTGAGCACACCTAGGGGGGCGGGGGAGGCGGGCTGCATGGAGCGGTGCCCGTCTTGCCCCCAGGAAAAGTCCAGGCAGCTCTCTGAGGAGCAGTGTGGGCAGCCGATCAATACGGGCTTCAGGCCGCCGAGCTATTATTCACGCCAAAGGGCCTTGTCTGGATGAAGGGAAGGAGGGGGCGCGAGTTCACAGAACCGCGGTGCGGAGCTCTGCTCCTTGGCATTTCCCCATCTCTCACGGATGCCTTCGTTATTTATGTAGCTCGAGTAACGAGGTGATTCAGGACGGGGAAGCGCTTTCCTCCCAGCGTGCTGGGCACCCCATGAGGCCCGGCAAGCAGGCGTTGTGTGAGATTTGGGCGATGGTTCAGAGAGAGAGAGAGAGGCTCACCCTGCCCTTCCCTCCCTTTGGCTCCTCCAAAGGAGGGCAATGCTGGGCCCGGGTGGCACAGAGTGGAGCCTCCTTGCTTGCTCCCCTGCCTTTTCTTGGCTGTTCCCTGGGATGAGAGTCACTAACCATCTCCTATCCTTTGAGGCTGGGGCATCCACCTCCCTTAACCTGGGTACCATCTGCTCCTCACCTCATCACACATTCCCCACCCACTTGGTGTTGCCCCACCATCTTGGTTTTTCCCTGCTGTCTTGGTTGGCCCCAGCATCTTGGTTTGGCCCTGCCACCTTGGTTTTGCTCCACCATCTTGGTTTGCCCCATTTGCCTGTGGTAACTGGGCTCTGGAAGCTTCACCTTGTTACCGCCCTAACAGAGAGGGGCAGTCTCTCTAGTGCTCTCTGTGGCTTCCTCCTTCCACAACAGAAGAGGACGTGACCCTGGCTCAATCACCCCCTTTTAAGCCTTGGCTCCAATAACCCACACCCGTCTCCTGCCCGGCCATGGCTGCCCTGCAAGGTCTGCCTTCTTGCGTGAAATGCCTGTGGTTTTAGGTGCTTTTCTGAGCTGTTGACACAGTACGTGTCCCATTTAAAAAAAGGGTCAGCATCTGTGTAAGAGCCACCCGGCTGGTCACACAATGTTGAGTGCCTCTGGCAGATACCACCACTTTCAGCCCGAGGGGCCACAGGCAGGGCAAAGCTGTATAGATGAGAATGTTTCCTGGGGTCTGGTTGAAAGTTAGTAAGTTACAGCATAGGATGAGGTCAAATGTCAGGGTCGGCAGCTTGCCTCAGACAGGACCTCCACCCAGTGTCTCCGGAGTCTAACTGGGGATGGCTCACCATGGAGTGCTCCTTCCACCCGGGAAAATGACTCTGAGCATGCCTTCTGCTGAGGTGCGGAGGCCATCCCAAAGGTGGCGAGTTGTCGTGTGGCTAATTTGAAATGGATTGAGATGGAAGGTTGCCCCCCACCTTTAGACCCTAATGTGTCTGCCATTTCTGTGCCCACAGTGATGGATGAGGCTTGAGGCCAGGCCTCACCTGGCTTATGCCTGCTGGGATGGCCCTTCCCTGTAGGACCACCTGCTCTTGGGTGGGTAGATGCTGAGAGATGCTGTGCAGAGTAAGGAACTTGTACTATCTCCTTCCTCCCAGCCATGGAGCCTAAGGGTCTAGTCTCTCCAGGATGGGTGGGTGGGAGCAGAAACAGACTGGGAGAAAGGCACGCCCCCCCCCTTGATACTGACCATAACGGCCAGCCCTGGAGTGCTGATGCACCAGACCTCTGAGAGTGACTTCTGTGGTTACGTAAACTCACTGAGTCCAACAGAGTGGTCAGTGCAGTCAGCAGTTACAGCATAGAGGAGGCCATTGACTTCTGACTTGGCATGATGATGAGGATGGACCTTTTCCCTGCAAGCATATAGCCCATGGAAAAGCTGATCGTTTGATCAACAGCTAGTCACAGAAAGGAAAACCAGCGCAGGGTCAGTCCTGGCAAAGTGTCGCTCCTGCTGTCCATCAGGGAGGCGCTGTTCGCAATGAGCTCACTGACGACACAGAAAGACCCTGGACATCCTCTCACCACACCCTCCCAGGCACACAAGTGTTCTTTTTAGAAGTCTCTACTTGCTCTCACTGCAGACCACAGTCCTCCAACCACACACTCAGTGAAAGGGGGAGGCAAGTGGACCAGAGACGTGGGACTCACAGTGGTTCCTTTGAAACTAGCCCCGGTCACAGCCGACCAACCATCTCTGGGCTCCAGACACACATTTCTCTCAGGAAAGCCATCTCCACTCCCATGCACTGAGTGACCCACTAGGCTAGCAGTTCAGACCGAAGCGATGAGGAAATCATCACTTGTAGTTAATTCTCAGCTACGTAAACAAATGGCTATAAATATTTATGATGGGAAATTTCATTATTTAAAAATTCTGCTCTAAATTTCCAGCTAACTCCATGAAGAGTGCCTGCTGAACAGGTTGCAAATTAAGAACAATTATTTTTCTCTTCTGCATTTGAATAGAACTTACAGCAAAAGTCATTTAAAGGGGTTAACATCAGCCTTAATTAAATATTAAAGTGTGCCTGTACCTGCTGCTATTGTTGCCCCTTCGAATAAGATATAACCTATTTTTGACAAGTTTTCATCTCTCTCTGTGGAAGACGCTACACGAAACCAAATCAGTGGCAAAGAGGAGAGTAATGAATAATCTATTTCATATTCCAACAGTACCCGGAGCTCAGAGTGGAAGAATATTCAGTCAGATGATGGCAAGAGGCTGCTGGGGTACCACATGACACAGCTAATGTTTAAATAATAATAATAAAAAAGCGATAAACAAATCATTAGCCCTTCACAGTTGTTTAATGCAATTTGTTAATGAACGTAATGGTGGGGACTAATAATGAAAGAAAATAAAAACGTCTAAACAGGCGCCAAGTTGCTGGCGATGCGCAATTATTTCCTTGTCAAGTTTTTATGATTTAATGAGCCCCTCTGGGACTGATGGCTGTCAGTCAGTCGTGACTTTTTGACACCATTACAACTTCAAATACAGCAGCAGGCAGGCTGTTTTCCTTGGATTTGAAATACTGAAATGATCTGACAGTTTTAAAGAAAAGATGTGCCAAAAAAAAAGAGAGAGAGAGAGAGAGAAGGAGAGAGGGAGAGAAAGATAGTTGCTTTCCTTTCTTTCTTTTTCTTCCCCCCTCCCTTCTTCTATGGAGTAGATAATCTCTGGATGCTGTTGGGTAATAAAACCCAATCACCGAGGTCATTATCTGATGAGGTCTTTTGGAGCAGGCAGGCTTTTTTCCCCCCTCTTTATTTCTTTACTTAATGATAACCCTCAATGGGCTTGCCCCGCATGGGACGGCCAGAGCCGCACAATTTTGTTCGCCATTAATTTCAGCCTTTGAAGCTCAGGGCTCAGAAGCAGAAGCAAAGCAAACCCCCCACCACGCTGGTTCCAAAATAAGACAATCCAGCCTGCCTTAAACAGAATAGCAAATGGCCTCCCAGCCCAGGCAGGCAGCTGACGTCAGGCCCACTGCATCTGCAGGCGTTTTCCTTCAACGTGGGACATTTAAACCTCTCTCCAAGTTAACAGACTTTCATTAAAGTGCTTTTGATTCTGGAGCAGGGTAGCATCTGCCTCACTTATTCTGTCGGGGAAACTGTCCCGTCTGCAGTGACTTCTGCATGGCAATGGCTTCTTCCTCCTCTTCCTCCTCTGCGTCTTCATCATCACCCCCCAGCCCCACGTCGAACAGCATTTTAAACGATATTCCCAACTTTAAAAATATTCATCAATTGAAGTCTACTTATTAAGTTCCTAGAACCTTTCACCTGCTTTGAATTTGTGGGCCTTCTTCCTTCCCCAGTGGAGCGAGGAAGACCGTGGAAGGAGGAACAAACTGTCTCTCTTAGGGCTCCTTCGAGTCGCTCCTACAGCATCTAGGAGGGCCAGGCAAGGCATTCAAGGGACCTTTGGACCAGCTTCCTACAAGGCACTCACTGAGCCAGGCTAAGGGATCACTCTCAAGGGGGGGTTGATGGAGCTGTTAGACCAAGGGTTATCTGTTCATATTCTTTCCAACCTCAATGTTGAATTGGGGCAAAATCTCAGGCAAGAGCTGATAAAGAGATAGAATCCCAAAGAAAAGGCCATTAAGAGGTGAGCAACACACTCGTCTTCCTTCATCTACTTCAACATGAACACGAGGTTTTAGTGAAACACTTAGGAGCTTGGTAAGCTGAGACGCTCAGATCCATGTGGCTTGCCACGCGGCCTCGGGAAGAGTGTGGAAACGTGCAGCGTAGGCTGAGAGCTGGTTATGCAATTGAGGTGAGATCAAGGGTTTCGAAGGAAGCCACCAGAGCGGCTGGGACACGACTTCCCCACCGTTAGTATTTCAGAACGAGAAGGAAGTAGGTTGTTTGTTTTCGTGCTTTTAAATAGTTTCCTCGATGTGTTAAGCACATTCTGAATTCCGTTATCAGCATGAAAGATTCTCGCTGAGGTGGATCCCTTAAGCCGACAGGAAAATCAGCACAGCCTTCCCACTCCTTGGCTGTCCTATTTTGCCAAAATCTCACGCCACCCCTGCGAAGTAAAGGCTGCAGCGCTGCTCACACGATACTAAATGATTTATCTGAACGCGTGCAGGCCCTGGCCTGTTTCAGTAAGTACGATTTCTCTCGTGCATTTTGCCATTCTGCATTTCCTCCCTACCCCATAATGATTCTCTTCTGAGTGGTAGAAAAAAATATATTAAGTGCTGCATCTAGGTGATCTCCATCCATGGGCACAGGTGGTTAGCATTTTTTATGAAGAGAACAGGTTTGGTTTTCAAGGGTTCAAAGCATCCAATTATATTCAAAAGATAGTATAGTCCCTGCAAGTGCCTATGAAGCCTTAAAGAAAAACACATTTTGCTTCATGACTGGAAGGAGAATGACCTCAGCTCGGGCAACTCAAAGCCTCATCATAAATGAACTCATTTTGAACGCAATTCCCGGTTACCTCGGACAGAAAGAAAGCGGAGAAAATCACAAAGCATGTTAGAGGTTTGAATACATAGTGACTTCCGGAAGGCTAGGCTGACATTTGTTAGTAAAAAACCCAAGCTGTCTTTTTGCAACACGCTGCAACCCCTTTCTTTTAAAGGAGGTTAGTGCACCTTTTTTTTCCATAAAGTTTATTCCTAGTGGATGATCCTATAGGACTCCACCATATTTATAATCACATCTGAAATTTCGCACCGACGGAGTCATGTTCTTGCTCTTCCTGAAATATTCATGTTCTCTTTACATACGGAAATGGATGTGGAGAGAACCTTGTCAGACCTTTTGCATGTCTGAGGGCTGCTTTCGGCAGTGCGAATATTAAAACCGAAAGGATACAGGAATGCTTACACAGGTCACGGGAGAGGAGGTCACAATTAAATACAGTGCCAGGGCTCACTTTGCCAGCAAATTCTGGGGAGTATGGGATTTTGGGGGAGGGTACGGAACTATTTCTTGAAGCCAGTAATCAAAGTTGTGAAAAGTGGGTACTGGGCAGGCTCAGCAAAAATCGTCTTGGGTGTAAAGAAAAAATATGCGTAGAAAACCAGAGAAGGTGCTAAGTCAATTTCCTGCACAACTGACGTGAAACACCCACCTTTACAATGAAAGCATTCAGGCAGGTTGGCTATATTCATTATGCTGGGGTAGGAACAGGGCTGGTCTGCTGAATCCGGTCACTGGCTCGACCCCTGCTTTTCTCTGCACGTTTATCCTTGGACATCACAGAAGGGGAACTCGGTGACAAGAGGTGTGTGACAAACAGCACAGCCCATCAGAAGCCCCCGCGACAGAGTCATTACGCCCTCTCCCAAACATGACCCTGCCGTGTACACAGGACAAGGAAGAATGGCACCAAGGCTATTCTGGTCAATAGATGAAGTGACTGAAGGGCAAGTAAACACTCACCTTCCCCATAAAAGACAAATCTGGGTGAAGACAAACCTAGAAAAGGAAACCAACCCACATGCAAACAAGGATAAAAAATATTCTTTACACTCTTTGCACTTCAGCTGCACAGTGGTGAGAAGGGAGGGTCACTCAGGGCCTGTCAGCGCAAAGGGATGATTCATGTGACCGTTTTGTCTTAATTACTCAGAACAAGCCGCGGTTGCTGTTTATCAAGGAAGAGCAGATACATCAGTGTCTTCTGACAGAAAAAATGATCGCCATCAGGATGGTGACAACCAGGGTGATGGCCAGGATGACGACCAGGACGCGGTTCTGGATGATTCTACGAGAGAGCAAAGAAAAAGAAATTCACACACGTGATTGGAGGACATTCTGACAAAGATCATCCAAGATCAAGTTGGCTAATCAAATGAGGGCTTCGCAGGTCGGGAGCCCGGCGTGGGTAGGTGGGTGGGTGTAGGTGTGTGTGTGTGTGTGTGTGTGTGTGTAGAGGGTGTGTGTGTGTGTGTGTGTGTGTGTGTGACCACACAGCTCCTTGGATCTACAAACTACCCACAAGGAAAGGAGCGACTCCATAGTGGTGTCACGCTGCACCTGGAGAAACGCTTCCCTCGACGCTCACACGAATCAAATGGCTTTCTAGGTTCGGAGTGCCACGTAGTAATCTTTAAATGATCAAGGGACCCACGAGGGTTTCTCTTTTTAATTTAAAATGTGAGACAAGCCTCATTTTTTTTTGCAGTGTTTCCGGTTAAGGTAAAAGACTCTAAGGAAACATGTCAGTAAGGTACTTACCTGCACAAAAATTACCTGGGGAAAAGTAAAAAAGAGACTGAGGGAGAAAAGGACAAGATTAAGAAGCAAGTGTCAAGCTTGTAGCTCAGTCTGTGAAACCGTCATCTGTCACTGGGGCTCACATTCTGTGACACTGGGAGAAAACGTTACATTTGCTCCATATTAAAAAAAAAAGATGGAAATATGGAAATGAGAAACAATACAAAGTACCCAAGTGCCTTGTAGGCTTTGGTTGGTGGGCTCTCACCTCCAGGGACTCCCACCCCCTCAGCTCTGGCTTGGCTAAATGCTGATGCGGAGCTGGAAACTCCGAAGGAGAAGCGGAGTGGAGAGACCCGCTCCAAGATGCCCTTGGAGAGCTTCTGATGAAGTTGCTTCCTAATTTGTTACCTCATTCTGAGCAAAGCGGTTCAACATCAGAGTGCTTTGCTGATACTTTCAATGGGAACTGAGGTCAAACAGCCTTGCCCACACTCACTCTCACAGCACCGACCACACGAAAATAGAGCGAGTAGGTGGCAGTCTAGCTGCCTGTCCACTTGGCTAAGACCCTACAGCAAACCCCATCCGCCCATCCTCCGAATACCAGGCACAGAGAGGTCTGCTGTCTCAGTCTAGACACAAATCACTGGACTGGGCCTCCGTCCATAGGAGGGGCTAGGTGGGACGAGCCCGGGCCCGGTTTAACAGAGGCCCCTCCCTCCTACTTCACGTCTTGGAGGAGACACGTTCACAGCCTTTCCTAGCTTCTGGATGAGTTTCTTTCTTGGGAGGATGACGACACCTTGGTGGTTTCAGTCGGATTCCTCCTTGCCCACCCCCTTCTTGCCCAAACCTAAATGGATGGATGGAGACCCTAGCATGAGACAGGCCCACTCCCTTTTGTCCCCTGAAAGGGCTAGCTCCCTCTCCTCCTGACAGGTTACAAAATGATCACATTTGCTGACACGTCTTCCGCAAAACTGCTTTAGTGCCTGTGTCCACTTCCCTGGAAGGAGATGAATGATCCGCTCCGTCCTCATTCATCACGTACGGCTCTGCGAAGGTCTGTCTCGTTTAGTTCTTCCCGTCCCCACTAGAAAGGCTGCGCCCTGCCATTAATTCTTCTGCGATGACAGCTAATTCAGACTTAACAGGCCATATTTACTCAGGAGGCAGGAAGATTCTCCACCTCCAAAATAAATAAATAAGAGCAGGACTTCACGGCTCATTAAAGTGGGGCTAATTATGAACACTGATCGGTGCTAGTTGGTAGCTTGATTGAAAACCCAAATTGATTTTTTCCCCTTTTCTCTGGAAGGGGCAGAAGTCTGCGGAACAGCCCCTGCACATCCTGTTTGCCCACGACACTGTCACAATCTCTATTTACCACAGTCACCCGCATCAGACTTGCAAAGGAAATCAGCAAAATTGAAACTCAGCAGTGAACAGATTAAAAGCATGAAAACTCTTTAAAATTCTGCCTTAAGTACTATTCGGTAGCATGTCTCTTGGTTGACAACCATTTTATTTGTGGGTTGAGGGCCCCAAGGCATCCATGATGCTCATTTATAAAGGATTAACTGTGGATGTTACTTGTTTAATCTGAGGCATGGCTAGGAAAACAAACGCACAGGAATCCCAAATTCTCCACTCTTCTGCGGCCTTCCTAATTGGGCTCCCCTCATCTCCAGGCAAAGAGGGGTGCACTTCACCCACAATCTTTCCTAACAGCTTATATTTTTAGTTCACTCAACAGACACCCCATCCCAAGGCAGGCGACCTCACCGCTGGGTCGCGGGAAATCAGAAAGACTGAATTGCCCCCTCCCTCCTTGGTGGGTCCACAGTCGCCTCTCCAGACCCAGCGCACGGCACAGTCACCGACACATACAACTGTCCAGAGGATGAGGATGAAAGAATGCAGCCCCCATAACTGTCATCTTTCCATTCAAGGAAGAATGAAGATCTGTGCAAATTAATTTGCAGGACAATCTCGGGGAGTCTGTGTAGAAAAGGCTGAAGTTAAAAGTTGAAGCAAACCCGCAAAGGCGGAACTTCATGCCATCGTGCATTCTCAGAGCACTGCTGGGTCTTCTCCGCGAAGCTGGGAGAAGGGATGGTCCTCATACAAGCGAGGCGTGAGCTGGTGGTAGATGGAAGAAGTCGGCAGGACAGAGCATTTGCTTTCAAACCAACGGCTGGCAGATGTTTGGGACGAAGGGTTTAGAGGGCAAAAAGAGAGTCAGAGCCGACAGAGTGGGAAGTAGGCTTGACTCTGGCCAGGTCATTGACCCAGCTTCGGATCTCAAGGGTGCTGGGTAAATAGGGCACCTTTAAGAATGAGAACAATGAGCGGTTGGGGCCCTTGAGTAGACAGGGCTGAGCCACGCTGGGGGATACAGAGGACAAGGACAAAGGCTGACACTGGCCAGCCCCATCTGTGAGGAAGCCTGAGCACAGTCAGAGCCAGGGGCTGCTGGCAGGTACCGCTGTGGGCAAAGCAGAAAGGAATGCAGGGTTTGGAGAGAACCAGCAAAGCAGCGGGGCAGAGGGGTTCACAGTTAGTGAGCTGGCCAAGGGACTTTGGGAAGGCCCAAAACAGCCTTTTTCTTAACTTTGGGTGGTGGGGGTGGTGGGTGGGATTTCTGTTCAACTAGGTATGCGGCAAGCAGTCTTAATCTCCTTTTTGAAAATGCAAAGTGTGTTTACCCAGTAAATAATTTAAGAAAGAATATACACTTGAAAGAAGACATCCATTGAACCAGCCAGGCTAAATTGCCTCCAGGCAAAAACTTGTGCATTTGCATGCTGCATTCTATTAAGTGAGCATACTGTGGCTTTAAAAGAATGCAGAGCCAAATTAAAAGGAATGTGGGCCCGAAACATCAAGGATTCTCCAAGTTTACATTATGAATCACAGTGCTGTTGATACAAGATGAATTAACCATTTACTTTGAGGCTGAACTCACAAAGTACTATTGAAAATACCGATCCAGTGCAGGGAACTGGGGAGGGGCTCATCTTTCCAGTGCCAGTCTCTTTCCCCTCTGGAAACAGCTGCTGGTACGGCAGCCGGAATCGAAGAAGACTGGTTAACTCGCAGTAGGCTGAGAGGCACCTGGCTCAGTTCTCTGTTCTCACTTGAGGAGCCCAGGAATTCCACTGCAGCGGGCCTACCCAGCATTCGCCAATACCCAGTTCCCTACTTCTGCGCACAGACTGCCCTTACCCATCCCTTGATGTTAGTTGTTGCCATGTGACTTGTTGCAGCCAATGAAATGCGAGCCAAGTGTTTGATCCTCCAGCTGCCTCTTCCCTTGCTCTTCTGACTTAGGAGGCTGTAGGTCCCAGGAATGCAGTTACAGGATGGTGGAGATCCCTTCTGTCTGAATCCTGGAGTTATCACATGGAGGGCCATTGCTTGGAGACTCACCTGGACTCATCCTGGATGTGTATTAAGCCAGTGAGATTTGAGAGTTGTCACCACAGCACGACATAAGCCATCCTGAGTGATACACTACTGTCCCCCACTTCTCTGACAAGATGGGGTGTTTGGCCAAGCCAAATGAGGCTCTGGTTTAATGTTTTCCAGAAGCCAAGGTACGATGAGGGTTGATAGGACTCTCCTTTAAGAAACAGGCTTCTGCCTCTTGATTTTCAAAAGCTGGATCCTCTTCTGTCCATACGTGGTCATAACGTCTCACTGAAGACTATGGAGTTTCCTGTAGCTGCAGCCAGTGCCACCGTGTGCTGATGAAGGAGGGCATCTCACGTGCTGTTTCAGAAGGCTCAGCGAGGCACTCTGCTTCCCATGCACAGCAGATGTATATATGTTGGTTACATTCCTTTATTCTTTCAGACATTTGACACAAGCCTTTCTCCAGCAGTGGAGCTGTGACCTAGGCTAGGATGGTCAGTGTGTTCCATGCCCTTGGCCACAGTGACTGGAGTAGGCATGTGACTTCACCTGGTCCAACAGAGCAAATCTCAAGAAGCTTGGACTACAATTCTGGGTCATCTGGACCATGTGGTGTATGGATGTTAGGCCTGGATCTGCTGCAGCCCTTGTGTTTCCATGAGGAAAATCAGTCTAAGAAAGAAACTGATCCCTGGAGGACAGCAGATTGAAAGGATGGCAGAGAACTAGGAAGCTCAGTCCTGAAGACATGGTGAGATTCTGTATCAAACCACCTTTCCTTTGAACTTTTAGTCATTTGAGAAATAAATTAACTGTATTTTTCAAGTCAGTGAGTCAGGTTTTCTGTTATTTATGACCAAAAAGCACTTTTAGGTAGATTCACCCTGATTCCAAAATGAAGTTTTTGATCTATTTTCTCCACCTCTTCCAAGCAGAATTTCCTGACCATGCCCCTCTCTCACTCCTATATTTCCTTGTGCATTTCTCTGACCACTCCACTTAACACACAGTTCCATGCTTTTCTGTTTCTGTACAGGGCTCAAAAATAAAAAGTGGACCTTCTAGGGCCTGAATTCCCTTTATCTTTTGCATTCCCTGTGCCGCAAACAATAGTTGCTCAATGCACGAAAGAGAGACTCTCCTGCATGTGTTCCCTGAAGGCCCACACAGTACTCTTCCCGGTTTCCAAGGGCTGCTGCAGACAAGCACAGCTTTAGGAGTCAGCTATTAGCCACCTCCTATTAAGGATGCCAGCAGTGTCCAAACCCTTTTACAAGCCGGCATTCATTAGCTGGAGAGTGCATGACACGCTACAGGTTCAGTGCCCCATCCTGGACATGCTTTCCCTGCCTGGCCGACCAGGCCTGAATAATGATGCCCACCTTTGGGTTCTGCCAGAACAGCAACAATGGGCAGGACAATTAGCGGCCATGAGAGAATGAGATGAACTCTGTGCAAAGGAACCTATACCTGTCTCTCTGGAAACTTCCCCAAAACAAGGGCCCAGGGAAAGGCTCTCCAAGGTCTCTATCCAATTCAATGTGAGTTGAAAGAAATAAAAACAGGAGGAAGAGAAGGTGGTTCATTGTTATCAGCCTCTAACACTAACTTTCATTTGAAGCATATTTTCAGAGTAGTGTGAAAATGGTTAGTGTGGTGAGTAATGCCATCTGATAATGCCCATCCAGGGCTTTATATAGGTCCTGAATCTTTGGGAGGAATCCCCAGCCTCACCCCAGGAATTCAAGGAATGAGGGGATTACCCCATTCTGTGATGTCACAGGTAGACATATGACCCAGGCAGATCCACCTACTTATAGCTCTCTATCCCTTGCACAACCATTTGATCAGGAATTGACATGCCACCCAAGCCAGAGAGAGTCCTCTGAGGAGTTTTTCTGGAAAATCAAGAAAAAGGTCTTCTCTTTACTGGGATTGATTGAGGAAAAAAATGGGAACTTAGCTACTGGGGACCATTCTCACTGCCATGCAGCAGGGGGAATCTGCCTGCAGGATGCCAGCGCAGAGCGATGGAACCCAGAGATCAAAAAAAAGAGATTCCTGAAGGCAACGTTTGAGCCCCTACATCCTGCTGCATGCCTGATACCTGGAGTCACATTTAAACTTGCCAGTTATAGGAACCAGGTGACCTGACATTCCAAGCAAAGCTTCTGAGATTCCCTCTATTGGGCTGGCTTAAGTTGCATGACTGCTGCTGGTCCAGGAGTTTGGTGGGGACTTCTCTGACTTTCAACTGTACTATGGGTTTAAAGTACTGAATTGACCAGGGTCTCCCTCCAAATTCATGACTACCTGGGAACCTCAGAACGTGACCTTATTTGAAAACAGGGTCTTTACAGATGTAATTTGTTAAGGATCTTGAGATAAAACCACCCTGGATGTAGGGTGGGCCCTAGATCCAATGATTGGTGTCCTTACTAGAAGAGAGGACACAGAGAGGCACAGAGAAGAAGGCCAGGTGGTGTCAGAAGCAGAGATTGGAGTGGTGCTGCCACAAGCCAAGGAATGCCTGGGAGCACCAGAAGCAATAAAGGGCAATGAAGAGTCCTCCCCTAGACTTTCAGGGGGAGCCTGGCCCTGCTGACTCCTTGGTTTCAGACTTCAAGCCTCCAGAGCTGTGAGAGAAAACATGTCTATTTTAGACCCTAGTTCTTGGTGCTATGTTACTGCAGCCCTAGGATACAGGGGTACGGAGTTCCAGCATCCAGAGCAGGTGTGGACCTGGCCATCTCGGCTTGGCTTTCAGGTGGATGTTCTCCAGGTCTCCACCTGCTGCCCCACTGCTGCATCATACAGGTACTGGGATCCGCACAAAGGACAGGAGCGTCCCAGCCTGATTCTGTGGAAGCTTTGCAGACAGCTGTGGGCTGACAGACTTCAGGAACCATTGGTTCTTTCATTTCAGAATGAGAATGTCCAGCCACGAGCAGAGCAGGCAGCTGCCCAAAGCCATGTGAGAGGAGGGAACTGGGGGGCATGTCCTACAAGACTCCTGCCTCCGGGATAAGACATGTAAAGTGGGAAGGAAACCAGAAAGAATTATCTCTGGGCCAAATTACTGAGTCACCTCCACTGTTAACAGTCTGCGTTAACTGACCTAGTTTAGGAGTAGTCAGTTATCCAGGGGGGCCTGAGGAAATAGGACAGGAGAATTAAGGTTGGGGAGGTGGTGAAATGAACATGCTCTCCAGCAAGGAGCCGAGGACATGGGAGCCAGTACCTGAGCCACAGCACACCTAGGTTAGGCCCTGAGTGAAGGCAGAGGAGGTTTATCCCCTTTCCAAATGTCTATGCAGTTTTAAAGGGATCAGCAAACATTTTCTGTAAAGGACCAGGTTGTAAATGTATTAGCTGGGTAGGGCGGCCATCACAAAGTTCCACAATCTGGGTGGCTTAAACAGAAGTTGATGGTCTCGCCATTCTGGAGGCCGGAAGTCTGAGATGGAAGTGTCGGCAGGGATGGTTCCTCCTGAGGGCGACAAGGGAGGGTCTGTTCCAGCCTCTCTCCCAGCTTCTGGTGGCTTGCTGGCCATCTTAGAGATTGCTTGGCTATGGAAACATCACCCCAATCTTTGCTTTCATCTTTACATTTTCCCTTGTGTGCATCCATGTCCAAATTTCCTCTTTTAATAAGGACACTAGTCTCATTGGATTAGGGGACCACTCTACATCAGTATGCCTCATGTTAAGACCCTATTTCCAAATTAGGTCCCATCCTGAGCTACTGGCAGTTAGGACTTCAACATAAAATTTGGGAGACAGGAATGGGGAGAAGAGAACATGATTCAACCCATAACAGTAAATTTTCTAGGCTTTGTGGAAGCTACAGCCCCTGTTGCAACTATTCAGCTTTGCCCTTGTGCAAAGGCAGCTGTGGGCAATATGTCAATGAGTGAGTATGACGGTGTTCTAATAAAACTTTATTCACAGACACTGGGATTTGAGTTTCCTATAATTTTTACATGTCAACAAATATTCTCCTTTTGATCTTTTTGTTAACCATTTAAAAATGTAAAAGCCATTTTTATCCCATGGGCCACACACAAACAGGGAGTGAGTTGGACGGGGACCTGCTCCCTGTGGTCTGCCCACCACCGGTCTACAAGCCAAACGCTCTCCGAGGCAGGCCCTGCTGCACTGGAGAACGTGGTGGTCCTCAGACCGCGCCCAGCTGGGCGTGGCAGGTCTGGCCGAGTCCCTCTGAAGAGAAAAGGCAACCTGGAGTCCCTGCCCTGTGGGAGCTTGGGTGTCACAATGAGCAATCAGTTACAGAGGGCTGACAACAAAGGCCATCATTAGAGTAATGCCAGAGCCAGGGCAATTTGTTGTGTGCCCAGATCCTGGATTTGCCTGGGGTGACCTAGAGCAAGTCACTCCATGACTCTTGAGTTTCAGTTTCTCCCCAAGCAGGACCAGCCAGCTCACCACCTGCCCCAGGGAGAAGAGGATTAGCTCATTAGAGATGATAAAGCCCTTTGAAAACATAAAGCCCTTTGCCACATGTGTGCAATTGGCAAATAATTCCGTGAAAGGAGAGGACACTTCAGGAAAGGTGAGAGGCAAGAGGAAAGTCGTCAGAGGCTGAGGAGCTGCCTGGGAAACTTCCTGTGGCTGGTGGGGAAGGGGGAGGCGGGGGTCCTGGAAGCGGCTGCCATCCCAAGCCTCCCAGGTTTCATGTTCCCACAGGCCAGTGTCTCTCTGGGCCTGACGGGGACACCCACCCCAGCAGGGCCGAACCTTCTGTCTGAGGTGGTGGCATGAACATCAAAGCAAAGGCAGGGCGACCACTGGCTGGCTTGGGGAGCCCGTCCCAGCCTGGGAAGGCAGCCAGCACGTACCTGTTGGAGCGCACAGATAAGTCCGATGGGTTTTGATCAGTGGTACGTAGTTACATTGTACTCTACGTTGCCAAGCACGTACATCGAATTTCAGCCTGGGCACCAGGGCCACTGCCACTCTTCAGTATGGACTTGATGATGGCAGGGGGCCTGGAGAGTGGCTTTGCTGGCTCCTGGGCTTTCAGGTAGGATCAAGGCAGCTCACTTCAATCACAGGGGCTTGGAAAGAACTTGAGGAGAATTAAATAATAATGCTCTGGAAATGCCGGGTATACTTAATCCCTCCCAGGCCTGCAGACACAAGAGATGGAAGAAAAGTCTCCACGCCCTTCTCCGGATTGTTCATTTCAGAGTTGGGGCCCCCCCCCCCGAGGCCCTGAGAGGTGAAAGGGAGGTGCCCAAGGTCAACCCCATGGGGCATAGCCCGGTCTTAGACCCACAGGCCCCTTGTTTTACTGTCATTCTCTTAAAGTTTCTGTTTATTTATTTTTAGAGAGAGGGGAAGGGAGGGAGAAAGAGAGGGAGAGAAACATCGATGTGAGAGACAAACATGGATCAACTGCTTCTCTGTACGGGCCCTAACCGGGAACCGAACCTGCAACCCAGGCATGTGCCCTGACCAGGCATCAATCCACTGACCTTTCGCTGTGTGGGATGATGGCTGACCCACTGAGCCTCACTGGTCGGGGCTCATACTCACTCTTATCTGAAGGCCAGTGTCATGAGGGCGACTGCACACAATGGCAATCAGAACTCGTCTGCTGCTCAAAGGGACCTGGCTCAGCAAAATCAAGGGACACAACCTGAAACCTAGCAGGGGACCCCACCTGTTTCTGGGTCCAGCCCAGTCTCACTTCTATGTAAAATGCAGGGGGCTGAGGCTGACGCAAGAAAACAGGAGCCACAGAGAAGGCGGCGCTTTCCTGGAAACAAGGTGGCTTGGTTTAAAGGACTGTCCTTTCCTCAGATCGTGTCCTTCCTGCGGTTTCAGTGTCACATGTGCTGCAGTTTATGGAGTGATGGTGAAGTCGATGGCAGGTGTGGTCCCTGATGTCCTTATTTGGTCATTGGAAATGTACTCTCTTTCCTTTGAAATCACTTACTTGGCAAAATAGAAGTGGATAAACCTCTATTTAAAAAGAAAAAGCCCTAATCCAAGAAATGGAAAGTTTCCTGAGCCCGGGAGCGAGAACATCCCACCCAGTTCTACTGTCTGCTGACCCTCCTTGGCCTCTACGGTGTGGGGCCCGTGGTGACAGCAGCAATGACAACAATGACGTCAATGACGACGGTGCAGCAACACCATACCAGCAGCTCCTATTTACTGGGTATGTACTCTGGGCCACTCTGAACGTACTGTTCTGGCATTTTCTACACTATGTTGAACCCGCATAGCAATCCTACGAGGTGGAAACTACTATCACCCTCATTTTCACAGAGAAGTTGCTGGAAGACCCGACCCCCACACCAGCCTTATCTTGTATCCCCAGAGGACACACGCACCCTACAGGGGGTTACTTGTCTAACTGGCATGTCTAATGTTCTCTAGCAGGCTCTCCTGGGTCGTCTGAAGGGCGAGCTTTTGACAGCTTCATCTTTACAGCCTTCTGCACAGACTATAAAGTGATGGGTAAGTTCATTTTTGTTACAGTACACAGCACTGGTTAACCAGAGTCAGCTCTTCCTGGTGCCTAGTGTAGCTGCACCATAAATTACTAAGATAGTATTCGTTTTTCTTCAGAAGCGTATTTGATCAGCTCTCTTCAGTCACAGGCACATTGGCCATGTCCTTTCAGCCTCTTTTAGGGGAACACGTGATCACCTGACCCCTCACCAGATTTGGCGGCAGAGAGAATGACAATCAACTCTGGGGGCAGCTCCCCAGGGACTGCCCATTGCTCATGACCTTGTACCACATGGTTTTCTAGTATGTCCGCATCAGCCAGCATACAGATGAGGGGATACACCACAGAAAGATCCTGGGTGTGCTGAAGGTTCATTTAATGCATCTGTCGGAACAGAGCGCTGGACGGAAAAGAAAATCAGACTTACTGTGTGATCTTGGACTAAAGGTCTCTGTTTTTGAGTTCAGACATCCGTACAATGTAATAAAGGAATCTCTCCCACGTATGCTCCGGATGGGGTGTGGACGGTGATGTGGAACTTCTAGACAGTCTTAAAAAGGCAGGATGTCTTTTTCTGGTCTTGAATGTTTACTGCGTCTGTGATGCTATTTAGACTTAACAGTGATCCTGATTTATTAGGATACAGACTTGGTGGCTCAGGCCCACCCAGGGAGAAGGTGAGGCCCACTCCAGATGTGGCCCTGGTGACATTCTCAGGGCAGGCAGGCCATCACTGGAGTGCATACCCTTCCTGACCCCCGGTTTTAGGTGCTTCTCCCTCTGCCCCCTACCTCCTGCTGGGTGCCCTGAGGGAGAGTCCCCATTCTCACTAAGTCCTTCCCCTGTATTATGAGGCAACCCTACTGCCCTCTGAATCAGGCAACCCCCCAGCTCCTCCCTGGCTGAGGGCCCCTCCTGCCCCTCCCGCCCCTCCCCCCTCCCCCTCCCCCTCCTCCCCCTCCAGAGAAGCTATGAAGTACATTTGGGCAGAAGCTGTTCAGCCACCTTCATTCTGGATCCGAATGCAGGACCTGCTGCACACTGGTTGTGCACCCTTAGGCACCTCACTTCCTGAGATCATGTCCTTTTGCGGTGAGTCTTTTATGGTGAAGATGCTCTGTATTTCATGGTGCGATGGTGATAGTAGGTGGCAGTGTTTTCTCCCCAGTGCCCTTACTTGGACATTGGAAAGGGACTGTTTCCTCGGACATTGTTCTCTGACTTAGCAAAACCAAAAGTGAACAGTCCTCCTTCAGTCCTCTGTTTACAAAAGAAACACCAAAGTGCCGACACAAGGGGTCTGAAAGTTCCAAAGAACCCAATGCTTCGGTTTCTACATCAGAAAAATGGGGCTAATAATAGCATTGCCTCGGTCAGTGAATTCCATTAATAAGTAAATGAGTTAATTCAACATGAAGTGCTTAGATCGTCAGTGCTTGGCAATAGTAACTGCTCGGCACAATAATCATTATCACTCCGCTCTTGTAATTACTCACTGATCTCCCCACAATAAGCTCTGAAAGTACTGCTTGTCTGGCCGCCCCTGCCCCCTGCAGACAGCCCCTGACGCAGGAGCCTGGACCCGGAAAGCCTACAGACTCCTGCAGGACACATCCCGGGGCTGGCCCTGATTAGCTTGCCTTGTGGGGTCCAGACTGAGCTACTTTCCTGGAAGTCCCATTTTCAGTAGCTCCTCAGCAACTCAGGTACCCAGGAAGGCAGAGGCTGCCCTTTCCTGCTGTGTTAGTTTCCCTGGGGACACCCCTTGACAGCCAAGAGGCTTCTTCTACATCATCACAGCTGGTTGAGGTCATATCGGTGCAGACATGACTTGCCTTGGCTTTTGTGATGGGCTTTAACGTTATGTCCCTGCAAGATCTGACGTTAGATACTTATCTCCTAATAGCCGTGGATTTATACATGTGTTTGATCCTGATGTCAGGGGAATAAAACATATTGGCAGATGTTTACTGGCCATCTGTGTCTCTGTCAACTCTTGAGGGATGTGGTGACGTATTCTAGATGGTAACATGGGAACCTTTCTCTCTCGTCTGGATTTGGTTCCATGGCAAGCAGAATCGGATCTGGCCTAACTCATAGCCCCACTGGGATGGTCCTGGGTAGCAGCTCCTCCGGTCCTTCTCTTGTCCCTTCATTACTTTGCAGCAGAGGTTCACTCCTGCCCCCTCGCCAACAGCGTCAGCTCCACCATGCTCCTAACAGGCAGGTCTGCGTGCTTCCAGCTTCCACCAGGTGGCCCTGGTCCTGGGTTCCAGGGACACTGCTCCTCCCTTTGTCCCTTGGTCCAGTGGAGGGGCTTTCTGCGGATGCTGAGCCCTGGGCTGCCCTGTTCTCCTGGTTGGAGAGTGCACGAGACACCCAGTGGAGTGTGTGCTGTTGGCTCAACTGTACGACTTTGCTCCCACAGCCTTTTTCCTTAAACTGACTTTACATACCCCAAAGCAGCATTAGTCACTTTGTAGCAGGCAAACACCGGGTTAGGAAGGCCTTGTCTGCAGGCTTAGTAATGACAAGCACCACGGTTGACTCATAGTTCTTTGGGCGGGGTGACGATCAGATAGCAGGATGCCCAGGTTTGTGCAGGTGAAGCCACGTCACCTGCTGGCCTGGGAATGCATGCATTTCTTCTAAGGAAGGAAATCCTTTGGGGAGGGGCAGGGACATCCAGGCTGAGGGCTGCAGGCATCAGGAGAGAGGCTAGGAGAATGGGGAGTGCTGGATCTTTTTCTAAATTGGGGAGCTGCTCTGATTGCTGTTGGGACTCAAAGTGGTCTCAGTTCAGCCAGATCTCCTGCTTTGTCAAGAGAAACCAAGAGTTGTGTTCCTTCTGTGAAGTCTCTCTCCCAAGTTTTCCATATTGGCAACTTAGTAAAAGTTTTCCAAAACACTGTCTGGCCAAACCAAGCACATCTGTGGGTGGGTCTTTAGTCTGTGACCTCTGACTAGTGATTAAGGACCAAATGGAAAGGAAGGGGGTTAGGTGGGTGAGCGCATCTCTGCCCCGCTGCACCCGAGATTCCCTCGGCGACGGGAATAGCCCAGACTTCCCAACCCTGCAAGATTCTGAGGTTCGGTGGTTTGAGCACCAATAACCAGGGTCCGCACTGACTGCATCCAGCCCAGCCCAGAACTGATTCCTAACCATGGGGTCAAAGGCCAGGGAGAGGTCAACAGAAGCCACAGTCTGGCTTGTGTGTGCCTTTTGGCCCTCTTACAAGGTGATGAAAAGCACATAGGTCTGGGCTGTATGCACATTTGCACATCTGCAGTCCCCTTGACCTTCATAGCCTGACTGGCGATTCTCCAGGAGGATGGTGTGCCTCTTCTATGCAATGCCTTGTAAGCCAAGAGGCCTGTGATGGGAAACCGAGTGGTGTCTATTGGAGGGGGAGTGACAAAGAGGGGTTTGCAGGATTGCCTCTACTTCCAATCCGTTGAGAGATCTTTTTTTTTTTTTTAAGATTTTATTTTTTTATTTTTAGACAGAGGAGAAGGGAGGGAGAAAGGGAGAGAAACATCAATGTATGGTTGCTTCTCACTGGCCCCCCACTGGGGACCCTGCCTGCAATCCAGGCATGTGTCCTGACTGGGCATCGAACTGATGACCCTTTGGTTCGCAGGCTGGCACTCAATCCACTGAGCCACACCAGCCAGGGCCTTTTGAGTGATCTTGTGACAAACAAGTAAACATGTCTCGGTTTCTCCCTCCCCAAAATGGGAGTAAATATATGTGACCCAAGCACCCTTGAGAATGGATGCTAAGGATCATGTCGGTGGACTAGAGGAAAATAAAGACAATAAATTGCCAAGGAGTAGAGTGGCCTTTGAATACTCTCTCAGGTCCTTTATTTAGCTGTAAAAATTAGAAAAACCAACCCTAATTTAGGAGGGATCTTGAGGGGAACTGAGCCAAAATACAAAGAAGGAGCCATGTTTTTCTCTGTCATTCTGTGGAGGTACTGGCCTCAAGCTACCCGGTCTCAATTTTCACAGGTAGATGGTGAATTCCAACTCCTAACTGGCTACCGCACAACATGAGGGCACCTAAGTACAATACAAGGTAGTGTCACTCCAGGTCCTTGCCCGAGGTGACAACCTCAAAGTCCCCCTGCTGAACACTCATTAGAAATCTGGCTGAGAAACAGTGTTGATCAAGGAGCCTAACAATGGGGTCCATCTCTCCTGGAGATTCTAGTGACCCGCTTGGAGCTCAGAGTCCCCGGAGTCCGCAGTGTACTGCGTGGTTGGGTTTGCGCATGCGCTCCAAGCTGTGCTGGGCGCAGTGCCCCCAGCTTACCCAGGGGGACGGGAAGAGACGGCCTGGTGGAACTCCTATTTCCTGTAAGGCTGCTCTTGAACATATTTATCACCCTGCCCAGCAGGTGTCCCTGCCATGACTTCCCTGGGAAGGCGTTCTCTCCGTTGGGCAGGGGCAAGAGTTGTGTTTTTATCTTACAGCTATTGACGTGTAACTGAAGCCATCTCCCTCTTCGAATGTGCTGCCAGAAAGCCTAGAGCTGTGCATCCGTGGCCTGCCTCTGGCCGGTGGACAGGCCAGTCCACAGTGTGTGCACTAACCTTACTCCTGACTTTGTTTCATAGATACAAAATCTGTCATTTTATATATATTTTGGTAAATTGCTATAAATCCTTTTTGGACCAAGACAGGTTTATACACAGGCACCAAAGAACTAAGAAAACAAAAAGAATTCACACCCTCCTGGTGTGGCTACCTTAGTGATTCTGGCTTTATTTTTCCTCTTATCCCCAAACAATTCTGTACTATGTGAGACTTGGAAAGGCGAGTTTGCATGTTTACCAAAACAATAGGATATTTCCGTTTTTTTCCTCGACTTGCTTTTCATGGCCAGCATGGGGTGATTTCCAGAAGGAACCCAAACTTGGGCCTAGGGGGGGCCCTGGGCTTCTCCTATAGCTAAATACAGTGAATGGCGGCCCCCCTTTGTTTGGGAGATTCACAGCAATTGTCTTAACAACACCGACTTCTTTTGTGAGAGCTGAAGGCGTTCCCAGCAAATGTTGGCTGCAGAGACGCCAGCCGAAATGTTACCGCGGTCACGGGCTTTCCTTGAACAGTCTAAAGCATTATTTCTCTCCGCATATAGTTGGTTTCTTAGATGGCTTAAAGCCTGGAAAACAATCATAGCTGAGGCCATTTCTGAGATGGCACTAAAAGAACCTACTCGGAGACAGATAAAAATAATGAGAATCTTTCTGTCAGGAAAGATTTAGAAAATATCACTGGCATTATTAAAATTTAATTTTTTACTTGGCTTTTTGGTTCCCCTTTCCGGTGATAATGAGCAGGACTGCACACCTCTGCCTCGCTAGTACTTGTTTTGTGCAATAAATTCAGCCTTCCAGTCTGAAGACATTTCAGACAACAGTTCTGACTGCTATAGGCTTATTTTTCACCCTGTGCTGTGCTTTGAGTCTTTCTATACAAACCAGTTCATGAGATAATTTTCCACAAGGCCAATGAAACTAATAAAAATCAATTTTGCCCAACTGGTTCAGAGAAATCTTGGGATGAGCCAAAGCAGAACCGCAAAAAAAAAACGGAAAAAAGAAAAGAAAGAATCAATGTATTCACTAAAGGTTTGCTTGATAGAGAACTATCAAATGAGCTGACAGGAGATGCCTGGCTATGGAATTTTTCTTTCAGCTTGAACAGAGCACCTTTTAAGGTGGCTGAAGGTACGCCGGTGTAGTGAGTTTTGCCCAGCTTTGGGTGACAACGAGGCCGACTTGGGGCCTGACAGATGGTGGCCTCTGCTAAAGTCTTGTCCAGACCCTCTTTGTATGACAGAGAACCTGGTTTTGTGAGTGGGTGGGCCGGGTTTTACACAATTTGCTCCGAGGCCACAAGATCAGTGAGTTACAAGGTCATGAGTGCATTTTGATACCTCGGGTTCTTGACACATCGTCACTGTGCCTGCACCAGGACTGCCCGTCTGACCCCTATTGGGGTTTCCTGCCTGTGGAAG
Organism: Macrotus californicus; assembly: GCA_007922815.1. Lineage (NCBI taxonomy): Eukaryota > Metazoa > Chordata > Mammalia > Chiroptera > Phyllostomidae > Macrotus > Macrotus californicus. The sequence continues at coordinate 42,249 of VMDR010002103.1, read as the reverse complement.
CAGGACTACAAAGGGGCATCTCTTTTTTTATTTTAATTTTTTTTTATTTATATGTATTTATTTTGGAGAGGGGATGGGAGGGAGGAAGAGAGAGAGAGAAACATCAATGTGTGGTTGCCTCTCACGAGGCCCCTACTGGGGACCTGGCCCGCAACCCAGGCATGTGCCCTGACTGGGAATTGAACCGGTGACCCTTTGGTTCGCAGGCTGGTGCTCAATCCACTGAGCCACTCCAGCCAGGGCAGGGCATCTCTTTTATACATTGGAAATGAGGGCAGAGTGTGGGCACATGCAGAACACATTCGCTAAAACACATGCCGTAACTGCCACCTGTATTTCCTTAGTTCAGGACATGAGTTGACGAGTCTAAAAACAAATGACAAGAGTTGGCAATGTGGAAAAAAAAGAGACTTGAGAGAAATGTAGCCAAGTGTTAACCGTGTTTGTATTTGGGTGGTGGGTGTTTTTTTTCTTTCCATGTTTATGTATGTATTCATTTTCTTAAAGTGTACATTGTTACATATATAACTATTATTTTAAATAATGCTGCACTAAGAATTGAGTAAATTGGAAAAAAGAAATTAATTTATTCATAATACTACATGAAAGTGAAAGAGAAGGTGTGAGAAAAATAAAAACAATGGTAAAATTTATTGTTTATCTATTTTTGTGCCTTGTTCTATCTTGAGTGTTTCACAGAAATTCTGTTATTTCACCCTCAGGACAAATGCATGGCAAAGATACCAGTGCTCTCATTTTGCCCAGGATCCAGCCAGGCAGTGGCAGTTAGAAGTAGGCCCTATCTCAGAGACCGCGTGCTGGACGTGGTGGGAGGAGAACAGCCGGCATCAGGTGCATCTCATGTTCTAGCTCACTTTGCATTTATGAATAAAACCAGGGATAACGTCCGCCCCTCCCCCCCAACTTATAGATCCCTGTGATGTTCAACTTAGATCATGCATATAAAAGCAGAAAATGCAGACTTCTGCTCAAAGGTATGTGATACGATGATAACATTTTATATACCATTGGTGAGTTAAGAGTTGCCACAAAGGCCATCTGGATACTGATAACTAAAAAAAATATATACACTAAAATGGAGTTAATGCTAAAACGACACGGAGCAAATGTGTTCTTGAGGATTCAGAGGCATAAGAAGACCTTGTCCTATCCTGATCATCGATAAGACCACCAATTTTCTTGACCATAATATATCAGTTAAAAAGTAAAGGCTGCAAAGATCAAGTATACTATGATCCAATTTTGCCCAAAGAAAAATACATATATAAGCTTAAAACAAAAATTGGAAACATATGCATTGAAATGATGGTAATGACCGTGTTTAGGTGTTGGGATCATGATTTTAAAAAAATCTATGATTCACTGCATTTTCCAGATTTTTTTCGGGTAATAATTACACACTGTTTTACAAACAGAAAAAAGCAAAACAAAACCATTCGGCCTCTGCCCTCCTATACAAAAACATCTTCTTCTTCCTTGGATAAGACTGTAAAATAAATTCTGAGCTTTCTGGTAGCTTGACTTCTGGTGAAATAAAAGTTTATTTGAAATGCATTTCAGATCATAAACAAGGAGTGGAGACACTCCAATTTTCTTTACACAAGTTGGGCTCAGTGTGTCAAGGGCTTCTGTCACATGCAACCTGGTTGAAAATCAGCAGAGGCCAAGAAACAGGCGACTACACAGTGCACTCGGAGGGTAAAAGACCACCATGCCAGGCTGCTAACATATCGGAAGGACAGTAGTGCCAGGTCCGAGTTCTGGAATGACCCAATTATTTGCACAGTGGCTTCAGAAGGGGACCCGTGCCTCCTGTTGGAGCTCACAATCAGTAGCTTAGCAGAATAGTGCCACCCTGTTTGGAAAAAGAAGGCCAAGTTCCTATTTCCAGCAGTGCCACTAAGGAAGCTATTTTTAAGTATCTAATTGCATTTGTAGCATCTGGCATTCTGCACACTCCATTTTTATGACTTCAACATGATACATGTTCCGCAAGACAAACAAACAAAAGACAGATTAAGTGTGGGACATTGGAGTCATGTTGGATATTCCCAGAACAGAAATATTACAATATGTCCTAGAGATTATTCCAGGGCCAAATAAAACATTCCCCGATGTATAGAATCTTGGACGGGGGACTACTTGGCAGGCGCGGAGAAGAGGGATTTACTTCGTTTATTAGGCCAGTACACAGCCCCAGATGCTAACACGCACTGATAGGAAATGCCAACATTTCAACTTAAATCAAGACTATAGGGCCCATAACATCGACACTTTGCCTTTCAGCAGATCACGAGCAGCATAAATCTGGATTTCTTGTACTAATTGGGGAGGTTTTCTAATTTGCTTGTGGTGTCTGCCTCTTGTTGAGCTAATCTTCCTCCGGTTGCCTCCTAACGCTGTCTGGAATAATCCGCTTACTCCTGGTCTGTCCGCAGCACTTTATATCAAATAACATGTGCTTCCTCCTCCACACAGCTGCAGCAAAAGGCAGCCGCAGCCTGGCCCTGGGCTGCGTGTGACAGTGACTGCAGATGCTTCCACAGACAGAGGTGAGGCAAGAAACAAGGGCGCAGCAAGGCTTTCGAACGAGTTAGAAGGATGAATGCATGCTAACTGCACTAATTAACCACTGAAAGCATAATCTGATCGCTGTTTTGAAAAGACTGAGACAGATAATTGTGCTTTCTCAGACAGGCAGGCAAAATATTTCAGGGTGTTCACCACCGGCCTATGTAATTATTACTATCAACATCCAAACTCAGTTCAAGAAAACTATTTTTTCTCAATATAGTATCCCCGCTCCTGCCCTTTTGAAAGGCTCGTGGAAGCATTTAAGGACACAGCCAGGAGGCTTCAATGACATGGGTGGCAGTGCCCTTTGGGGGGGGGGGTCACAGACCTTAGCCCGACTCACCTTTAATGGGTTAGAGTTCAAAAAAATTTTGGGGGGGAAGGAAATGTTTTAAATGTCATTAAGCAGAATAGCCTGGAAGGCTAATGCTCGTAAAAGGTGCTGCAAGTGCACGTGTGTGTACGACGCCCCAACGCACACAAGTGGTGGTGGGCTGTGGTGTGAAGCAGGGGTAGAGCGTGGGGCCGAGGCTACAGCCAGGCTCGAGTCCCAGATGGGCTCGCCTTCGGCAGGACCCTGTCTCCTTCTGGGCCCCCATTTCCTTGTCTGCAAAGTGTTGGGGGTGGAGGTTTGCAAGGACTAGGGGGTTTTGAAGATTCCCCTGGTCTACTCAGAAGTGTATGGTTGTTAATTGAAAGGTTCCTGTTGTTTTTCTCATGTGTGTATCTATTCTAAACAAGCAAGCCCTTTCTGTTTCTTTGCAACACATCATATTTGAAAACTGTTTGCTCACATTTGAGAGGTTACTGAAGGGGGAAAAAGTTCTATTGTTTAATCCTACTTTATAGGAGTTTGCTCTTTTATTAGGGAACAGACCCAGAACAGTGATCAGTAAGGTATCCGTACCCAAAGTGGGGGTGGGGGAGGAGCTGAAGGAAAATAGGCCGTCTTCAAGTGCCTTGTGGAAATGTATAAAACAAGCAGCGAGATAGTCCTTTGCCAAACACCGTCATAAATTTTTTATTTGGCAGCTAACATTCTCACTAGTTTTCTTGGCAGCAATTGGGACCTTTAGCAAGAAAGGTGCAGGAGAAAAATACCTTGTTTAGAGATGTTTTCAATACTTTCTGGGATTTTTCAGAACTTCTGCCTGCAGCACATTTTTACAACTACAGTCTCTGATCACCTGATGAGTGGGTGGTGGGGTTTAAGCTTCTTTTCTTTTTTTACAAAAAAAGAAAACATAGAGAGAAAGCGAACAAGCAGTGCTACCCCCTCTGGCCTTCCACTGAGTCCACCCTTCTCACTTTTGTGGTAGGTATTTCTGATATCCATGCTTAGTCTTCTCTGTCAAGACAAACAAACTGAAAATAATATCAGAATGTATCTTTTGTTGGGCCTGATACTATCTGTACTGTATTCCCGGATGACAGAGACAAATGAAGGTGAAAGAAGCCAATGACTAGGCCATCTTTCTTCAACAGTTCTGCCCCAAACAGGTCCCACCTGTTGCCTTTGGGTCACTCAATAGGCAAAGAGCTGGCCCGGATTGAAGCTGCTGTAAGCACTTGAAGATAAGACCTTGGCAGTCCAACTGTCCATGGTGGAACGAGTGGAATGAAAGCTTCTGGAAGTGGTCATTACCCATCTCAGGGAACCTCAGGCACTGAGAGCTCTTTGAGGAGGAGGGCTTGGAATTCTGGGAAATAAGTGGCCAAATCCATAAGGAGTCAAGGATGAGATCTTTCATTACAACCACATCCTGAAGACTTCATAGAAAATCTTTGTACAGACTGGCAAGATCCCTCTACCAGGGGTCTTCCAGCGATGAGTAAAGAAGTTGGCAGATTTACTCCCTCCACAAGTACAGAACTGAAGTTGTTCAAACAACCCTTTCAGGGCTCTGGATAATGACCGAAGGCAAGAAACAAATTGAGAAGTGTTTATTCATAGAAAGCTGGCAGAACTTCAGGTAAGAACATCCCCACCTCACCCCCCAGCTTAGTTGGCTGGAATGATGGTTTTATCAGGGTAGGGCTGCCAGAGAAGGCTGACTTGATTTTGGAGCAGAGGGCAAAAACCCATGCCCAGTATCACTGTCAGTAAAAGTAGCAAACTTGGTAGGGCAATGAATGGGGAAAATCTACAGTTCTGCTACTCTGAGTTTGTAGTACCAGTTGGAGTGAGTCACAGACTAACCAAAAAATGTGATGGGGAGATCCTGGAAATTGGAGAGCCATAGAAGTGACAGAGGAGCTCTCTGTACATCTCTTGTCAATTGGCATAAAATATGTGCATGTGCTGGGAAGACCTGAGAGACCCCATTGAAAAGTCAAAGTCAAGGCAGGCAGGCTTGAGAACTGACTGAACTTTGAATATGCTCAACACACATACAAATCACTTGGCAGGGGACGGAAGCCTTATAGGTTGAAGGTTTTCTTTGTTTTTTGTTTTTAGATTTTATTTATTAATTTTTAGAGAGAGGGGAAGAGAAGAAGAAAGAGAGGGAGAGAAATATCAATGTGTGGTTGCCTCTTGCACGCCCCGTACTAGGGACCTGGTCTGCAACCCAAGCAAGGACTGGGAATCGAACTGGTGACCCTTTAGTTTGCAGTCTGCACTCAATCCACTGAGCTATACCAGCCAGGGTGGTTGAAGGTTTTTGAATATAACCTCTGCTCAATCACTGGCTGGCCACTAACCTATGCACACAAAGGGGCAAGTCCCTAGGAAGCCAAGCTCATAAAATAAAAATAAGAATTAAAAAAAAAAACTGCAAGGGAGATAGATCCTGTAGATTATGTTCAGGAAAGCTACTTAAAACTATCAAAGCCTGAGTGTTACAATATATTATCTAAAATGTCTAGTTTTCAACAAGAAATTTGAGCTGTCAAATAAAAAGTGAAAAAGTGTGATTTATAATAAGGAAAGAAAAACATTCAGTAGAATCTGATTCTGAGTGGTTCTGATGTTGGATTTAGCAAAGACTTCAAAGCAGCTCTTATAAATATATTCAAAGAGTTTAAGAAAATTGTGCTTACAGAATTAAAAGAAATTATCATGATGATATCTCAATAAATAAGGAAACTCAACAGAGAAAGAGGAACTGTAAAAAAAAATCATAGAGGCTAACAAATACAATAGATGAAATGAAGAGGAATCAGTGAACTTGTACATTTGTCAATAGAAATTGTCCAGTTTTGAGAAGAAAAAGAAAAAAAAGACTGAAGAAAAATGAGCAGAGCCTCAGAGACTAGTCCGACAATAACAAGCTTACCAGTAATGAGAGACTCGGAAGGAGAAAGTTAGGGAAAAAGTGGCAGAAAAATATCTCTGAAGAAATAATGGCAGAAAGAGAAAACCTTGAGAGCAGAAAGACAAAAATATCTCATTACGTACAGACAAGCAACAGCATGGATAATGGCTGACTTCTCATCGGAAACAATGGAGGGAGAAGACAGTGGAATGAAAAATTCGAAGTGGTGAAAGGGTGGGGGTGGAGGCAATCCATCTACCAAAAATTCTACATCTACAACTCCATCTATGAAAAATGAGGGCACTATAAAGACATTTCTGAGTAAGCAAAGAATGAGAACATTTTCTTTTTTTGGCAGACTTGCCTTACAAGGAATACTAAATGACGTCATTCAAGCTGAAAAGAAATGACACCAGATGGTGACTCAGATCTACAGAAAGAAATGAAGGGCACTGAAAATGCTAAACAAAAATAACTGCATATTTTCTCTTTTCTTTCCTTAATTTCTTTAAAAAGAAACATAAAGGTGGACACAGACAACACTATGGTGATTGTCAGAGGGAAGAGGGGGTGGGGGAGGCAGAAGAGGGTACAGGGGGATAAATGGTGAAGGAAGGAGACTTGCCTTGGGGTGGTGAACACTCACTACAATGTACAGATGATGTATTGTAGAATTGTACACCTAAAACCTATATAATTTTATTAACCAAAGTCACCCCAATAATTCAATAAATAAATAATCAAAACAATAAAGATTGCTTAAGCAACAACAAGATTGTTGAATTTATGACATAGATAGATATGACAATTATGGTACAAATGAATAGGGAAGAAACTGACTGCACTGGAATAAAGTTGCTATATTTATTAGAATTAACTTGGTTGTAAGTCGAAGTAGACTGTGAAAAGTTAGTATAGCATCCAGCACAAATAACACCCCTTTCTTATCACAAAATCTTTTATTACAAGATCGTAAGCATGTGATTCTGTAACATAACAATATCACACTCAAGCACACCATAGGAAATTTTAGGTGAAATGTTCAAATTAAAACTATAAATTATTACACCCATATTATTACCCTACCAACCACATTCAAGCAGGTGTTACTTCTGCTGGACTCTGTATATTGCAATTTCTAGAGCAAAGCCTAAGAAAATAACAACAAATGTAGTTCAAAAATTAAGCAGATGAATTAAAATGGTATAACAAAAATGTCTGTTTTATAAAAGGAAGCAGAAAAGGAGAAAGAGAGAAAAACACACGAGGCACGTAGAAAACAGAAAGCAAAATGGCAGACATAAATCCAACAAGATAAAAAACATCATACAAATGTTACTGGACTAAGTACTCCAGTCCAATAGCTGACTGTCAGACTGGATGAAAGAGATCCAACTTTATGCTGTCTGCAAAAGACATACTTTAGATCCAAAAGCACATACAGTTTGAAAGTTAAAAGATGGAAAAACGTCTACCATAAAAACAGTAACCATAAACGAGCTGGAGTGTCTATACTAATATCAGACAATAAACTTTAGGACAAGAAGTATTCCTCAAGACAAAGAGGGATATTTCAGAAATATAAAAGGGTCAATGCATCAGGAAGATACGACAAATGCAATATAAATATATACATACAAACACTTAACAACCAAATCCCGAAATACATTAAGCTAAAACTGACAGATGAAAGGAGAAATAGAAAGTTAAATAATTACACTTGGAGATTTCAGTACTGTACCTGAAAAAAACCCTGATGGAATAACTAGACAGAAAGTCAGTAAAGACATAGAGGACTTCAACACTATCAGCCAACTTGACCTAATTAACATTTATAGGACACCCTACTTAACGACAGCAGAATACACGTTCTTTTCAAAAGCACATGGAATATTTCCCAGCGTAGACCATATGTGGGTCATAAAACAAGTCTCAATAAACTGAAAAGACCTGAAATCATAAAAAGTATGTTCTCATAACAAGATTACATTAGAAATCAACAACAAAAGAAAGTAATTTGGGAAATTCCCAAGTATTAGAAAATTAAGTAAAACACTTAAAATAAACCCATGAGTCAAACAAGAAATTATAATGGAAATTAGGTATTTTGAATGAATGAAAATGAAACAACTATCAACATTTGTGGGATGCAACTAAAGCAGAACTTAGTGGGAAATTTATTTGCTTAATTTGGAAAAAAGTTTCAATTCAATAATTTAAGCTACCACATTAAGAAATTAGAAAAAGAGCAAATTAAGCCCAACACAAGCAGAGAAAAAGGAAGTAAGGCTTAGATCAGAAATCACTGAGAGAGGAAACAGAAAACAATTGAGAAAAATCAATGAAACCAAAAATTGGCTTTTGAAAAGATCAACAAAACTGATAGACTTTTAGCTAGAATGACCAAGAAAAAAGAAGACAAAATTGCCAACATCAAGAATGAAAGAGGGACATCACCAATTTAACAAAAATGAAAACACTTATAAGAGAACATTCTGAACAATTTTATGCCAAAAAGTTAGACAATTTAGGTGAAATGGACAAATCCCCAGAAATACATGCATTATGAAAACTGTCTCAAGAAGACATAGAGAAGCTGAATAGACCTACAACAAATAAACTGGATTAGTAATTAAAAATCTTCCCGCAAAGAAAGGCCCAGCACCAGATGGCTGAAATAAATTTTATCACATACAGCAAGTCCTCACTTACACTGGCCCTAGGTTCTATGCCTTCACGTGAAATCATATACCACAGAACCAATTTACCACAGTCTGATTGGCGTAGTGAAGAGGTAAGTCCCTACCGCATCTCGTCAACATTGTAATGAAACAACAAACAACGCCGAATGAACCTGCGGTATTTAAACCAAAAATAATACTGACCCTACATAAACTCTTTCAGAAAATAAAGAAGAGAATGCTTTCCAACCCATTCTACGAGGCCAGTGTTGCTCCAGTACAAAAGCTAAGGAAAGGCTCCATGGCAAACATTCATCACAAACATAAGGCATCAGAACGCTACACAAATGTTATCAAACTGAATCCAGCAACACAGACGAAACACCATGACCAAGTGGGATTTACTCTAGTAATGCAAGGTTGGTTTAACACACAAACATCTATCAATACGACACACTGCCTTGATAGACTAAAAGACAGAATTCACAGGGCCATCTTATTAGACACAGAAAAAACACCTGCCAAAATCCAACATCTATTCATGGTACAAACTCTCCATAAACTTAATCTGATAAAGGGCCTCTATGAAAAACCTGCAGCTAACATCATACTTAATGATGAGGCCAAGCGTCTGCTACCCCAGCTGTCAAAATTGCAGATGCCCTGTGGCGGAATCTGCTCTGGAACTGTAAAAGCAAAACAGTTCAAGAGAACAGCAAATTACGTGAAGTTAGGAACTTACAAGAAGATCTTACAGCCATTGCTAAAACACTGACAAGGCAGACATATTTGGATCAGGCAAGACTAGGCACCCTCCAAACGATGGAAGATGACATAGTAGGAGGGTAAGAACATGAACCTTGGAGCCCAACTGCCTGGGTTTGATCCTGGCTCTCTGCCACTCCCTAGCTGTGTGGCCAGGACAAAGTCCTTGCCTCTCTGGGCCTAGGGATAAGATGTCTATCTTACAGGGTTGTAGCGAGGATCAAATGAGATAAACCGTATGAAGTGATTAGCACACAGTGACTGCTATAAAAGTAAAGGGCTGCAATGACCTCTGTAAGCATTCCCTTGTGTGGCTTTCAAACAGGGTCTGTAAAGGTCCGTTGGGGTGGGCTTCTCTGTGTCAGCCAGCCCACCATTTGGTCATTGGGCTGACAAAGCCTCCTAGGGATGTGGCTGCCGCTGGGCAGGCACCTGGGGCACCGAAGTGAACCCCTCCTTCTCATTTAGGGACCTCTGTCCCTCTTCCCTCCCTTTCCCACCACTCCTGGGTCTTGCCTAGCCACACCATTGTGGGAAGACTTTACAGGCTGTGCTTATATTCATGGGTATGAGGTCTTTTCGTGTCTAAGTTTACAGTAGAGAACAAGGAAAAGACTAAAACCCAAAGCCAATAGGGACTGAGGGATCTGCTCACCTCTTGGGTTTTGCCATGACGTGAGAACACATGGCTTTGGAGTGTAACATGAGCAGCCCTGAGGTCTCCAGGGTGGAATCTATGTTTCAGCCATGCAGAAATACTGATGACGAGCCTTAAAAGAGTCACTGGGAGGGTGTGTTAAGAGAAAACCAAGATAACCTTTCTTAGGCATGCTTTCCCCACGTACTCCAAAATCCTTCCTTTTCGACGAGAGTAAGAATTGGAGAAATGCTTTCCAACAGGGGAAGTGTCTATTTTTCTCTAGCCTCAGTTGAGTTGGGCACTCTTGGGATGAAGGGGAGGGTTGCCATTTGTAGACAAGAATGAAGCCTTTTGTGAACAGCCTAAGTACACCACTGGCTTGCTTTAAAAAGTGTCGAAGGCTATTTTTGGAGAACATGCGGTTGGCTGAGCCAAACTGAAACATTGACTTATGGCCCGATTTAGCATTAAAACATTAGAACTTACAATTTAGACTACTCTGTTTACTCCAAGTGAGTTTGTCAACATGCTGCAAATATATTTCTGTTATCTTAATAAAACCAAGAAATGGGAGGGAGTGGTCTCTCATGTTGAAGGCCACGCTGAAAATCCCTCCTGAACACTGAAATTTGAGCCGCCCTATCATATAGGCAACTTCTTTTCCCCGAAGTGGATCCTGGGTGTAGCTATATTTGTGCATAATAGGTTTATTCTCATTCACAAAACAGGAATTACTTTATGGTTCCAAAGTAAAACTAGTGGAAAAAATATGCTGGCAGATTTGCTACAGATGTGGTCTCTGACACGTACGCACGGGGAATCTGCTATTAATCACATGTTAAGATTTGAACATTATAAAGTACAAGGCAGACAACCATTAAGTTCAAGGTCTGAATTGATTAAAAGAGAGAGAGAGAGAGAGAGAGAGAGAGAGAGAGAGACAGTAGAGAAAAAGGATCAGCGTGCCTGTGTACACCATTGTGTTTAAACACATTGCTTTAAAAGATACCATTCATCCCTTTCCCCGTCTTTACCCCATTTTATTTCAGGGTCGGTCTGCCTTGTGTTTGGTTCCTTTCACTCCGACACAGGGGACAGTTCTTGGGAAAAGTGCAGCCCACTGGCTGTGTTGCTTGCTTGCTGGACTAGGGCAGGAGTGTGCTTGTCCGGCATTTGTTCAGGACAGCCTGGACACCACGGACACTGGGGAACGGGAGGGCAGGGAGCACATTTGGGCACAGCTCAGCACCTATGCCCTGCAGGCCTTTGTCACCACCTGCTGCAAGGGTTAAGGTGGCCACGGTAATTATGCCAAGGCCATGCATTACTCTGACAAAGTCATCCATCAAATAATTCTCACAATTTCAATTCAGCCCTCGAATTTTCCTTACCTCCAAAGCCAGCTGGATATTATATTACTGAAGCTGTTGAGAGGGTGGAACACTAAGCCATGGAGCCAAAGGCCACGGCAACTATGCAATACATAAATTTTTATTGTTTGCTCAGTATTGAAATCTCATTAGGGTCCATAATTCATCTGAACACCGTGAACATTTACATCTGTTGATCATGAGAACTTAGAAGGAATGTACACCTCTGGCTAACTTGTTTTCAAAGGCAGAGTGTGTGTGCACGCACACACATACGCTCATATGTTTTTAGCCCGTGAACAGCTGTGGTTTAAATATCCCTTACCCCAACCAATTTCCAACCTGAATTTAAATATCCCAAAGTTGTTTTCATTTGGCAGCTTTCAGACAAAGACTCAGTTCTCTTCGAGCCCTGCTTAATCAATGTTGGAAAATTCCACTCACTGCACATGGGCCTTCGTGCAGCGCTGCTGTGTTAATTACTTCAGAATTATCCCAAAGATTACATGCCTTTCGCTCAACATCTATATGGTTTTGTCCTTACTGAATTATGGCTTCAGCATTCACTAGAGAGAAAATACAACTCTGACTGTTTCAGGGATATCCAGATTTGAGTCCACAGCTTTTGGGGGGTGTGCATGTAAACACCTCTCTTTCTAAGTTCTACCCCTTCGACTTGGCAGCATTTTCCTTTACGAGGCTCGCGTGGTTCCATGAACATTCTATTTTGAGGGTGACAATCACTGAATCACAGAGTAGGAACTCGAAGGTGAAGGGGCCCTAGGAGCCATCTAACCTAGCCAGCTCTCCTCCCAGCAGGAACCCCTTTCCCAACAACAGCCTGACAAGTGGTCCTGCAGGAATGCATCCGGTTTTGGAATGGACTATGGCAGCAGCTGAGAGGCTCTGTGCAAACACTCCCTAGCAGTTCAGGGCCGAGAAGAATGCCGGGGAACGCAGTCCGGAGGGAATTTAGGTAGACCCCGTGTAATCACCCAGACTGGCATCTGGCAGGACACTGGCTCCAACAGCCCCGCTATAATTCCAGCTGATGGCGTGACACCTTCTGATGAGAGTCTTGTCAACTGCAAGCTGCTCCTTAGCAGGACTTCACTAATGCACCACGACGGGGAAAAATGCAATACAGATGTTTTCACTCAGAAGGCTTTGGAAACACTAAAGTCCTATCTGCTCCTCAAGGAGAAAGGGCGTGCACTTCCACTCAGGAAAGGAAGCCAAACGGCCTGAACACAGGGCCTGGCCGGATCCGAGCCTTATCAAAGGGCCTTTTCCTGGGTGCTCTCCAAGTCAGCGCTGGGTTTCCACGTTCCCCTCTCAGGGCTGCGTGGATGGCCTCAGCACGCAAGTGGCTGCAGCCAGTGCTGTGGCCCTGGACACACAGAGTGGGCCAAACACCACAGCAGGGTGACAGGAAGCGATATGACTCCAGGCCAGAGCACAAGACTCCACTCTGGGAAAAGGAAAGAGGTCTGGGTCTGTGGCGAGGCCTGGAGTCAGACGGGGGCCTGGCCTTGAGGGACTGACAGACCTCCGCAGGCGATCACACACACACACGGCACCCAGCTGCAGACAGCATGTGCCACAGAACCACGGAGTGCTACAAAAGAAGCAGGTAGGAAACAGTGAAAGTCCAGAAGAGGGGACTTGTATCAGTGGGACTTCAACGAAAGCAGACGCCGAGATGGAGTTAGGAGTGCAGGAAGGTTACTGGACACAGGTTGGACACCCCTGCAAGGTTAACGTAAGGGTTACATGAGATTATACGTAGTGAGCTCTTAATCTAGTCCCTGGTACACGGGCAACACTTGATAAATGTTAGGGATTACAGAAAACCTCCACTGGAGTGGCCTTCTGAAAGAAGCAAAGGAGAAAGATGGACTTTGCTTTAAGATTTTGTTTTCAAAGGTTTTAAAGTTTTATTCTGAAACAATGGCATGCATTTGAACAAACCACAGGTGAAATTGCTCAATTTTCCACCAACATCTTGGTGCTGACCCAAATCCTCAATTATTGAAATTCCAGGCATACAGATAAGTCGAGACTTAAACAATTAACATCGATAATTCAGAGCAGAATAAATAATAAGTCACTTGTAAGAGAAAAAATAATCCACAAGAAACCGGAAGAACAGGGGGGCTCTTGGAGACAACGGTGGTCATAAATGAAAAATGTGCCCGTGCAGAGCATGACAGCTTCTGTGTACCGGCCATACCGAAAATACATTTTTCTCTTTCCTATCTCACCGGTTTACGTGAGTAATCCTTCAGGTAACTATTTTCAGATTAATTTCAAATCATAAGATGCAGGAAACGAAGAAACCAGAAGTGATGAAAAGTGAACGCTGGCTGTAGTTGCTGAAGCAGATTTGATTGTTACCGAAATTTTTTTCCTAGATGGTCATGATTTTTTTTTTTTTGAAAAGCAGGTGAGCATGTGCTAACAGACTAAGGGGGAGTCTCTAAACTCAGGTCTAGATTAGCTGCAAATCAGTCTGGCTCCTGTATCGCTGGCAGCGTAAGTGTGTATGAGTTTGCCCCGTGAGGCGAAAAGAAGACAATCTCTCTTAGGGAGATGTGTTCGCTTGTTTTATTGGTGGCAGTTAGAAAAATCGCTGGTCCGCTCACAGCTGTGAAACTGCTGCCATATTCATCTCTGTCTCGAAATCCAGTCTCCCCTTAAAAAGATAAATCCGGCAGCTACCGCTTTACCAGCTCGCGCACCACTCCCGTTGACTTCCCGGCATCTAGCAAATACACGGAGCTATTATTTTCAGCTGGTTATCCCCTTGTTCATTCCATCCGAGAGGATTCTGACCACCTTTGACACGTGGAAGAGTGCAGGATAACAAAATATCTGGCCTCCACGATCGGAAAGCTCGAGATGAGATATTGGTAAAATAATCCAAAAGAACTGCAAATGTGTGTATTCTTTGGTGTTTTCCCTCTTTTCCCCTTTCAAGCTGTGATAAAGCCTACGTGAGGTTTCCACAGCCACCCAAACAAAAACATTTTCTTTGAGAATTTGAAAGTATTCTACACATCAACTTAGATTATCATTTCCCCCGCTCAGCTCCTGAACTTCTCTTGCATATTTTTTTTCTCTGCCAAAGCCTATCAACTGTTAGGTCATCTTGATATGTCAAAAGCTGCTTGGATCACAGGGCTGAACCTAAGCAGAGTGGACAGGAATTTCTCCTTTCAGACAAAAAAAAAATGACGAGAAAGTTACTTATGTTTCTCAGTGCTCGTAAATTGTGTGTTAGTATTGACTAAACTCTCACCCCCAATTTTTTTCCAGAAGGAATGCTACCTAATGGAATTGCTCCGTGCTTCTGAACCTTTCATTAGAGCGAGTCATATTGCAAGTAAGTTTTAAAAACCTCCCCAAGTTTTTATTTTTTGCCACAGATTTGTCAGGGATTCTTTTTAGCAAAATAGGAGTGAGCAGGAAAAAAGTCTTAGTCCTGTACAGAATGATTAAGTTTGTTAAAAAAAAAAAAATCTGTGAAACATTTGTACTCAGTCTAGATGGGGTTGCCCAAGGGTTTGTGGTTATTTGTGGGTAACGGGCTTATGGAGCCACATTTGGGCACCGCTCATCATGGCCACTGTCCCTTGTGAGGACGGTGAAGGAGGGTACCAATGGCTGACGGACTCAGCAGAAGGGCCCAACGGCTTCTCAGAGGTGCCTGCCTTGCCTGAAGCCGCCCCCTGGTGCTGCAGTTCAACAACTTGGCCTTGGTATGAAGTTCACCACGAGGCGGCATTAATCCAGATGGCTGCTGATTCCAGGTCATGGACACTTTTCTAGGGGACCTACTACCGTCAATACTTCCTATTTACTTCTGTGAATGTTAAATGACAATAACAGGCAGAATCTAATTCAACATCAGCACTTCCTTAGAAAGGAGCCACAGGACAAACGCCACAATGTCCAGAAACCTCAGGCCTGTGGAGACCGGTGGGAACCCCAAAGCTCTTGTGATCTGGGGTGGAATGGCTAGTCGTCCTCCCTGCAGGTGACTTTTGTCTCTGACTGATGACTGTCTGCCGTGGAATCGAAATGCAATAATCACCAAGGGCTACCGGGGAAGGTACCCCTACCATGCGGATTTTACATTCAGAATAAAAGCCTTCGGGTGAAGTCTTGCTTTTTACTTTATTGCCCAGAGATTGCCTTTTTCTCCACAATACTCTATGTCAAAGACACAAGGACAAATGTCTCTTAACAAAGGGCTGCCTGGTGGCCATCTCCACACTCCACCTGGAGAGAAGGGGCTTATTCATCAGTGATCACTTTAGTACTGGACTGTGGGCCACAATGGGCCTGAGAAACCCGTCCTGCCTCAGCAACTCACACAGCACCTGGACAAGATGGGTCTGGGAGGATGGGACAGTGGTCAGTGCCAGCCACCTCCAGAACCTGTCTCACGCCTTTCTCGTCCTCCAGGCACGGAAACAGCTTCCTCCTGGGAGGCAGGAGAGGATTCTTCCAAGGGCCAGAGAGACAGGCACTGATGTGGACTCTGATTTTGCTTTCTATAATTCAAAAACCCATCATCAGGTCTGGGGAAGTCAAGAGTGTTCAACTTCTGGCGGTTAGAAAAGAAGAGCTTTGAAAGATGTGATTGGTTTCTCTTTCTAAACAAGTCTTAAGAAAATGGTTTTAAAATGAAGTCAGCACAACTCAGGACTGGGAAGTGAGAAGATGATGATGATATGACTTCCTCTGGGGTCCTAACAGCCCCTGATTAGATGGCTGGTGTTGAACACATTCTAGGGTGTGAGAAGCAAGGGTGGATGGCCAGATGGAGAGATGAACGGCTGGATGGATGGATGGACGGCTGGATGGACGGATGGGTGACAGACAGCAGCTGCGAGAGAATCTCTGCTCATAACCATCTTGTTTCTGGGACACATAGAGAACAGATCGCTTAGTGCTCAGGCCAAGGGCCCGCCTGTGTACCCCTTTGCACCAGCCCTGCTTTGGAGCTCCCTGAGGTTGCAGCAGATGTGAAAACTGAAGTTGAAACCTTTAGGCTGCAATGAAGGAGTTCACAGGGTTCATAATCCCGGTGCCCCACCCGACTTTCCAGTGGTCCCACTGCTTTCAGACAGTCCTCAGCACTGACACGGGGCACGCAGCGCGTGCCCAACACTGATCTGCCCATGATTACCCTCGGCCGCTGTAAGACAATCTCGGTCCTTCAGTGAACGCCGGCTGCAGCAACAACGGTGTTATTGACTTGTTGCTCCAGCTCTATTTAGTTATTACCCTCGGGGCCACAATCAATAGACTTTGCACCAAGTCAGCCTAATAAATCCCAGGCTCTCACTGGAGGTTTGCCAGGAATGGCAAGAAAATCTATGGCAGGGAAACACTTAGACGGCAAAGAGAGAGCGAGCTGCAATGACAGCTGTGTAAATTAATTAACAAGGAACTGTTTATTCTTCTAAAAGATCAGATTGCACATTTATCATTGAAGAAGTCACAGACAGAAGATCGTAAAATTCTCTGGTGATGGCACCCCGCCCCCCAAATTGGGACGCACACGGAAACGAGACCTGCATTCTATGGCAACTTGCTTTTGTTTTTTTTTCTTTACTACATTTTCAATTACTTGACTTATAAATTTGCCTTCTCAGCACCAGTTCTGGTCAGTCTATTATTTCCAGCTTATGCGGACAAATGCAGTGTGCCTTGATAATTCTTTAAGCTTGTGGTTGAAAAAGTCAACACGATAAAAATAAAACGTTGATCATTAACATCGTTGTACTCTGGGCTTTGTTTTTCCAACCTGCCCCCCCCAACCCCTGCTTGGGAATTTAGGAATTGGATCATGCTTATAATGCAACAGTGGAGTGAAAAATACTTTAGGTGATAGAAGCACTAAAAGGTCAGTGAAAGTAAATGCCAGGTAGATGGATGCAGAAGATTCTAGAGCCACTGTCCTCGCTTAATAGGCAAATGGTGTGAAGATTCAGTGGGAAGGGACCCAGGATCCTATTGCCTCAAGACATACTCAAGCTTGGGCCACCTCAGGGACAAGACAATCTTCTCCCACAGATAGAAAACAAACGTAACAGACACTGGGGCCCTGAAGCTCATTCGCTATTGCAGAGGCGCGGACTAGAATCCGCATTCAGCTCCGTCCACGCTGGAACCTGTAGCTTGATGGGGAAAAGTCTTTCTACGTGCTAAGCTATTTCAGTTTTTAAATGTTGGAGTGGAAGTGTTAGAAACGGTCTTTAAACAGAATCACAAGATCCAGCCTCAAATATCACTCAGCAACTCGGCCAGCGTTGGGCGAGGGTCTATCAGGTACGGGCCCCTGAAGCAGCCATCGACTGGCTGCGACACAGGCATCATTGTTCCCAGGCGTGGAAAGCTTGTTTCATTGCTTTGGTCCAGCCTGGGATGTGCCTGCGTGTTAACACACCGCCGCGAACACAAAAGGGCACAGTGATCCCCTCAAACACGCACCCTGTTGCCTGACAGGCCGTTGGGAGGTAGGGGTGCCTACAAGCGTACACATGAAACCCGTTTTATTGTGGGACTGCTAATTGTGTTGCCCCAATAATTTATTCCCTCTTATAAATGGTTTCTAGGTAATAAGAGTTAATTGACTCAAGAGACTTTCATCCATTGCAATTATCTCCTCGTATATTAGGCCAGTGTACTCTCTATTAATCAGGTCAAAAGTACCACCTGAGTAGATGCATAAAAAAACAGTGGAACTTAAAATCAACACCCCAAACTTATTTCTAAAAATGCTCACAAAAAAGTGGTTCATCCTCTCATTAGTTTACGCCCCGAGCACAACCCGGCCATCAGCTTGCCACCTGGCCAGGGCCACAGGCCTGCAGTGCTCACCTGCTGTGAGGAGACCCAGGTTCAGAGGGGAAGTGGTGGTCCTGGCGAGCCCCTGGATAGGCGGTGGCAGAGGCAGGCCTGGGTCACACGTGCCTCACCATCTTTTTCTGGCATCCTGAAATTTCAGTGGAGATAGAACATACCTATGAGAAGAACCTCTGACAAAGGGAGACACAGAGGAGCCTCTTTCAGCCTTTGCCCTTTGACGCAAAGTCTATTTTGGCGTCCCTCTGCTCAGTGACACAGCCCCTGAGCTGCTTTTCCGGGGCCTTCAGCTCCAGACCAGACATGCAGCCTCTTTTCTCGTGACCCCTTCTCCAGCACCCTCCACATCCAAATAGTGCAGTTCCAGGCTCCACAGCCTTAGGTGTGCCCGACTCTGTGGCTCCCGTTGCCTTGCTGTGGCCAAGTCACTCAGTGCCTCTGAGACTTAGTTGTCTTCTTGCGCCAGAGAAGGGAGTTGGGCGAGATTTCTAAGGGCCCTCCCTCTCAGCTCGAACATCCTGTGAGTTATGCCAGTGGCTTCTTGGGGGTTACTGTGCTCTGCCACGTTCCCATAGCTCTTCTTACTGCTCCTGGGGTCTTCATATCCACTGGCTCTCTGCTGCCCACTCCAGGCAAGGTGTTAGATCCTGGAAATGACACTAAGTCTTCAGTCAAGGGCAGGGCACCACTGGAAGGAATATCAGGCCCTGGGGAAAACTTTAATCCCTACTCTGAAGATCCTTGCTTCCAGCATGAAGGGTAAATAGTTACTCAGTCCTATGGTTGCACGTTTTCTCACACCCTCAGCCAAGTTGGGGTGCGTCCAAGCATCATTCTTTTCTAAGACTTCCTGGGGTTAATATGTTGGGCAGAGGAATGGGGCTAGCGCAAGATAGTTTGTGGGGTGGCTTTATGCCTCTGGAATTGGCTACTGTATGGATTCTCGGCCTCTGGCCTCTATAATCTGAATTTGCAGACACACAGCATTTTGCATGATCAGTGGTGGGGGAGGGGAGAGAAGAATGACAAGGGTGAGCATACATGCTTTGCGTGGCAACTGGACAGCAGGTGTCATGTGCTTTCCCATACCTGGGAATGCTTCCTCTAACCATCCACTAATTCTGGGAACTTGGCATCAGTATCCACATAGAGATGAAAAAACTGAGGCTCAGAGAGGTTGAATGAGTCATCTGAGGTGACAAGGCTTTTGACAAATGGTTAATTCTATTTCTATTATGCCCTACTTCTCCCAAAAGGCTCAGAGCTGGCAGGGAGGTAAGAGAGAGGTATACATTAGGGTGATTAAATGACTACCATATTGTGCTTATTATTTTATCCACTTACTGGGTGAACTTTATGAACTTGACAGTTACACTCTACGGCTTGCAGATTAGAGCTTCTGAGGGTTGAAGTGGCACTCCAGGTGTGAAAGTTGACTCTCCCTGGCCTGCTCTGAGTAGCCAGTGGGCTTCCAAGCTAGCTGGAGCTACGTCTTGGTGGGTGACCACGTCACTCCACGGTTCTTTTTCTTCCTTTGAAGCATGGCTACACAACTGGATGTGCACATGCAAAAGAAGAAAGCTGATCTTTACCTCGTACCATATATAAACATTAACTCAGAATGGATCAAAGACCTAAATACAAGAGCCCAAACTATAAAACTCTTCTAAGAAAACATAGCAAGAAATCTTTATGACCTTTGATTTAGCAATAGATTCTTGGATATGACACCCAAAGTGCAAGCAACAAGAGAAAATAGATCAGTTGTACTTAATTAGAATGAAAAATCCTTTGTGCTTCAAAGGACAGTATCGGGAAGGTGAAAAGACAAGGCAAAGAATGGGAGAAAGCAATTGCAAACCATATAGTTGACAAGGGACCTGTATCTAGACCGTCTAAAGAACTCTTACACCTCAGTAATAAAAAGACAAACAACCCAATTAAAAAATGAGCAAAGGACCTGAGTAGACATTTCCCCAAAGAAGACATACAAATGGCCGATAAGCACAGGAAAAGACGCTTAACATCATTAGTCATCAGGGGACTGCAAATCAAAACCACAATGAGATACCACTTTGTGCTCACGAGCATGGCCAGAATCAAAACGTGAGGTAAGTGTTGGTGAGGATGTGGAGAAACCAAAACCCTAATACACTGATGAGACTATAATATGGTACAACTCCTTTGCAAAAACAGTTTGGTAGTTCCTCAAAAAGTTAAACACAGAGTTACCATTTGACTCAGTAATTCTACTTGTAGATTTATAGCCAAGAATAATGAAAATACACGTCCACACAAAAAGCTGGAACATGCATGTTCCTCGTGGCATTATTCACAATAGCTAAAATGTAGAAACGCAAATGCCACAAACTGCTGGGTGGATAAATGGATAAGGAAAATGCGGTATGCGATTTGCCCATAAAAGTGGATGAAATACTGACACACACTACAGCGTGGATGAACCTTGAAAACATTACGCTAAGTGAAAGAAGCTGGCCACAGAAGATCACCAAGTCTCTGACTCCATTTACATGAAATATCCAGAATAGGCAGAGCTGCAGAGGAAGCCGGTCAGCGGCTGCTTAGGGCTGGGGGTCAGTGGGGGATGAGATCAAGCAGCAACAGCTTAAAGTACAGGGTTTCCTTTCAGGTGGTAAAGACGTTCTAAAACTGCCTGGCGATGGTAGCACATGCCTGTGAACACACTCAAACCACTGAACTATACTCTTCCAATGGTCGAATTGGAGGGTGTGTGAACTACACCTGAATGAAACTTTACAGAAGAAACCCTGAAACAATCAGAAACGCCACTGTGCTTTAGGAACTGCTCTTGGGGGGCAGCTGCTTATAGCTGGGTGGGGGCAAATCCTCCCCTACATCGCTCTCCCAGCTCGGAGGGTCCGCCCCCTGTGGCAGGCACACTGCTCACGTCAGAAGTGCTGTCTCTACCCGTCCCTGGAGTGCGGGAGCCAAGGGGCCGCCGTGGTGAGCTGCTCCTTCTGTGCCCATGCTCCAGGCCAGGCCCCACGTGAAGAGTTGTGCAGAAGTTGCTTCATTTAATGTTTACAACCAGTCTAAGAAAGTTGCCCTTCTTCTCTCCCTTTACACCTGCGGGAACTGAAGGAGTGGAGGTCACACGGTTCTGGATTTGAACCCCAGGCTGTCTGACTCCAGAATCTGGGCACAGGTGAGCCTCAGCTACACGTGAATATTTGACAATGCACCGGCAAGGGGGCCAGTGTGTGTGCACAGAAGCCTCCCATCCCTCTGGAGTGTGTGGACGTCCAGAAGGTCTCCCCATTACATTATAAACTGCCCAAAGTGTTCCCTGGGAGAGCCAGGAACTTCTTTAGCCAGAAGCTAGAAATTTCTCTGGAGAGAAGTGCTATCCAACAAGTCATTTAAAAATGGGGGGGGAGGTACTTTTTTCCCTGTAACAGTTGCAGCTGACACTTTGAACCCCATCTTTACACGTATGTTTCTGAAAAACATTTTGTTTGTGGTTAGGAATAAACACACTCATTGAGTTTGAAGGAGGTATTTCTATAAACATGTGGCGGAGTAGGATGTTAGGAGATTTCACGATGGAATTAATTTTCTTTTCAAAAAAACATTAGGAATTAATTACTCCTGTTCACGAGGCAAGATCCTTTAGCCATGTCAAACCAGAGCTCTCACTAAACAAGGTTAACACTTCGATGCCGCTTGTCCGCCTCTGACGTTAACTTGCGGTGTGGTCGTTGGCCAGTCTGTCTCCCTCTCTGGGTGACGGTCCCTGCTGGACTCCAATTACTGTTTGCAGAATGTAATTGTCAAACACGTAGTAAGAGTGGGTTGGATCAGATCAGAGATTGCCAACGGGCAGCCTGTGGTCTGATCCCACCTGCCAGATGTGTTTGTTTGGCCTGTTCAGATTTTGTTTTTATTTAAAAAAAAATTCTTGCCAGTATTTACCAATGAGGAGACTTGTAACCTCGAATTCAGGCAGGCGTTCTGGAAAACCGGGTAGGTCTGAGCTCAGCAGCCCCCATTCCCCCACGGAGACAGTGGAGCGCAGTCTGAGAAGAACGCTTTTCCATAGAGCTGACTCCAGTTTTCTGTCTCACCTCCTGGCTCGTCGGACCCACCTGTGGGGCCCACCTGGTTCCCATGCGTGTCTGAGAATGCCCCCTCTGACCCGGATCCTCTCCCAGATTCCTGTCTGCGCTCCCAGGCTATGCTGTAAGCTTTGAAGTGTTCCAACAAGAAGGTAAAAGCAAGGTAAGACACTTTGACCTGGCCGGATGCCTTTTCACATACTAGAAAGAGCAATGAATGGCACCAGTTGGTGACAATGTCACAAGGCGAGAAAAGCCCTTGTGGATACCACTTTGACCCTCACACTTGATACCACACCCAGAGCAGAAGCTAAGGGACAGACACCAGGAGGGCTTTAGCCCTCACCAGGGGTCTACCTTGCCCAGCCCCCAACTCATGGGCAGGTGGATACATCCAGGTACAGACTGGGAGGTTGTTATTGGCAAAGGCTGCCTGGCTAAAGGCTTGAAAACAGGGAAAGTTCATGGTTGCATCTAACATTACAAACGGACTTGGATTCAAGTCAACTCTTTTGCTTCCTTATGAGAATGGGAGACACAGAGACCCTGCAAATGAAACGACAGTCATGCCCAACATTAAAGGGAGAACAGGTCCTTCCACACACAAGAAGGGCTTGCTTCCCAGCTGCAGTCACCTTGCAATGAGGCCCCCGAGACAGCCGCAGCCCTGGAGGGGCACAGGCGAGGCCGGGGTCCCCGAGGCAGTGGCGCTGCGGTGGAGATCGGGATTCTCCTCACCCTTGTGGATGCAATTAACTGTGAATTTCAGCTCTTGCTCCTTCACGCAGAAATTATTTGGAGCAGGCATGTTGTTTATCTTTTCTAGCCCTCCTAGTTTTTCTTTTAAGAAATGAGTAATTGTCAGTCCTGCAAGGCCAGAATTACTTCCTAATGTGATTTTTTTAAAAAAAATTCTTACTTTGAAATAATTACAATCTTAACGGGAAAGTTGCAAGAACAGTAAAATGAGCTCCTACAGCCTTCACCGAGATTTACTGAGTGCTGTTCTTTTGCCCTGTAAGCCTTCCCATTCTCTCTCTGTACAAGTGCACGATTGCATTGGGAACCACTTGAGCATGAGCTGCAGACAACACTGCCCTTTACCAAAGGCAGGAACTTTAGCAATGACATATAATAACTAACATCCAACCCACAGCCTGTATTCCATTTCTGCCAGTTGTCTTAATAATGTCTTTTATAGATTCCGGCCGCCTCACCCCCACCCCGTCCCAGGATTCAGCCTAGGATCACACGCTGCATTTATTCGTCTAGTTTTTCCGTCCCCTTGGTATCCTATAATCCGAAACCCTAATGTGGTTGAAAGATACTTTCTCTGCAGCACCAGAGAAACAGAACAGATAGAGAGTAGGAACATGCAAAACAAGGGGGAAGATCCCTAAATGTAGTGATAAACGGTCAGAGGGGGAATACCAAATGCTCTTTCAGGCTTCAGCAGTTGCTCCAGGAATTGCATCATGTGCTTACAGCGGAGAAGGCAGAGACATGCAGAGTCAAGAGACTTCTACTTTGGTCCATGCTTTCTTCCACAGACAACTGCCATGTTCTTCTCTAATCACCGAAGTCTTCAGAAAGGGCTTTGCGGAGCACTAATTACATTTCCAGGCTGGGAGGGCAGCGTACCACAAGCCTTGGATCTCACAAAGCACCTAACTCAGTTCAAAAATGAATTCTCACACTGGGCAAGCAATTGGTTTTCATTATGTAAATCACTTCCTTCTCTTTGCAAATATGTCCAGGGAGCAGTGAGCCACTGCGGGTCAGATAGGGGGTGAAGATTTGGGGTAGGACCAGAGGGGTGGAGGGAGGCCTGGCTTGTCCTGGTGGTCACCAGTGACTGGGGTGGATGAGGAGCCTGGGCCACAGAAGTCACAAGACTGGCCTTGGGGTGCAAGGAGGAAGAAGCGTGGCACAAAGCACGGCGATGCGTTTTATCTGAGCTTGGAGGGGTGGGCAGGACCCCAACAGGGGCCAGAGCCTCATTCTAGCAGACACTCTGCACCTGCCCTGTGCTCACTGCTGCTTTGCTGGACTTGGCAGAAAGAGAAGCAAGAGTCACCCAGACACCCTCGAATCACCCTCCCCCCAAGGGGCCTGATGATAAGACTGGTCCTGGGAAGGGGCTGAGCGCCCAGAACATTCTGGGCTTTTCACCATCTCACCGTGTTTTGAATGGAGTTAGTGTTTAAACAAGTTGATCAAATATCCCATTGATCTTCAAACAATTTTTAAAATTATTATTTTTTCATTGTAACTAAAAAAAAATTGGGAGAATACAGAGAAACAGGAAGGCAGGAAAGAAGGAAGGAAGGAAGGAAGGAAGGAAGGAAGGAAGGGAAGGAGGGAGGGAGGAAGGAAGGAACACCCTTAAACAAATGCATTTAACATGAAAGGGTATTTGTTCTATTGTTCCAACATACTCCACACTGTTGTTATTAATTTATGCCTCCCTGTTTTCAGGACTAGGGCAAATATATTTTGTACAACACATTAGAATAATTTCTCTATTACGCTTTTATTCAGACAGCATCTACTTCATACTTAGCACTGAACAGGCACGTATTTCCTTTTAGTCATTAAGTCTGTAACGGGTTTGCTTGCTGGCCGCCAAGTAAAGAAGGGACTTGGGGGAGCATAAGAGCTGGAAGGTTCAGAGTGTGGGCTCCACATCCAGATCATCTGGTTCAAATCCCCAAGTCCCCACTGACTAGTTGTGTGACTTTGGGCCTTAGTTTTTCTATCTGTAACAGGACATGATAAAAGTACTTACCCCAAATGCTGCTGTGAGAATGAAAATGAGAAAATGCTATGAAGAGCTTAGCGCAGTACCTGGCATATAGTAAGCACACCAGCTACTGTTACTATTATTGTCATTACAACATGGTTTGAAGTGTCGGGTTTAAGTCACAAACTGGAAAGCTGATAGAAAGCACTTCTCCTTTAAAGAATAAAAACTCAAATGGCTAAGAAGTTAGTAGCCTTTAAACTGTTTTGAAGGCTGCGTAATACGCACATATAGAGCAAAATTTAAAGAACGAACACCTGAATGCAATATGGCTACACCTTCCTGACTAACACATGACTGGTGTGGGTCTTGTCCTGCATCCTTTTCCCCTTGATGGCTTCAAAGAAAGAAATCCTTGGTTTTCATCTCATCCAATTTACCTGCCCCTGTACCAGTCTCACAGTTCCTTAAAACACATTTATAACCGGTTAGGATACTGATGCTATCTTAAGTTCCCTTTTCTATCAGCTCTCTAAGGAAAAGACTGATGAAGACGCACTCAGGACGTGTTTTCCACCATCCTTGCTAAACACTGCCACTTCCTTCTTGTTTGTGATGGGAGTCAGGTGAGAAGTTTTAGTCCTATGGACTACAGGAAAACCTTGAGCATATTTTGTCAATCCAAAACAAGTATTTTTCTCTCCTTTTTCAAGGGCACTAACATTTTCTTCTTTCCGGTGGGAATCTGGGTCCTGATTTCCTATTGACTATTCATTTGAATGCAACATTTTCCTCTTCAGGAGAGATTGCCTGGAGCAAATAGCAGGTAAGAATCAGATACCAACTGCTTACAGAAACAGCCTCTTTGTAACTGTGAAGCTTAAAATTATATCTGAACCTAAGTTTATAAATCACCTTTTTATGGAATTTAAGAAAGTTTATAAACAGAAATTTCAAGTAACTGTAATAATAATGTTTATCGTTGAAAGTACTAGCTTTCATTATTTATGTATAGTTTACATACTTGGCCCACGGCTGTGTCAATTTTTAACTTCAATTTTTGTTTACTTCTACAGAACAATGTCATTGCCTAAGGTTCCTTTTATACTTGACCTTATCAAAATCCCTTGACATTCCTCATCAGGCCCTGCTGCATCTCTGTGGCCTGGCCACGGATACAGGCTCTGCCTCAACTCAGACCACTCTTTGTCTTCTCTGGCCTCTGCAGACACACTGGCCTGCCTCTTGCTCTCTGCACACTCCCTCCTGCCACAGGGCCCTTGCACAAGCTCTTTACTAGGACAGGAACCTCTGAGAAATTCATGAAAGTAATGCCCTCAAAGCTCTGCTCACACACCACTTCTTTGGGAATGCTGCCTTGTTCTCCCTGCTGGGGTGAAATCTCTAGACCAGAGGTCCTCCATGTGGTCTGGGACCTGTGCCATCAACACCGCCTGGGTCTCAGGCTCACCTCAGACCTACTGAATCAGAAATTCTGGGGTTGGGGGTAAGGCTCAGCAATCTAGGTTTTAGGAAGTGCTCCAGGTGATTCTGTTGCCCACTCACGTTTGAGAACCACTTGCTAGGAATCCTGTGGCACCATGGAGTGCTCCCTCCTGTCACTCGTGGCCACTATACTCTCATATTTGTGTGACTGTGTGATGAGTGTGTTGCCCTCAGTATCCTGAGGGCAGGAACTGTGTCATTCTTGCTCACCGCTGTGTCCCCAGCATCAAGCGCTGCTTAGCATGTAACAAATGCTCAATAAATATTTTTTTCAATAATTTAAAAATAAACAAATGTAACATTTAAAAGGACAGATAGTGTTGATGAAGAAATGAGTTAGAGAGATGAACAGGTAATTTACAAAAGAAGCAGCAGAAGTGGAAAACATTTTAACCTGCTCAACCTTAACTAGTAAGCAAAGAAACTGGTAGAACAATGTGATGACACCCCCCCTACTCCATTTACCAGGCTAGTGAAGATGAAAGGAGTTATACCCGGATAATCACTGTGGTAGGAACGTGCATTTGTGCAGCTTCTCTGCACTTCAGTTTGGCATCATTCTGAAACCGAAAATGAACCAGGAGCTCCACCCTTAGTCATTAACTCTCAAGATATATCAGAATGCGTGTGCAAAGGTATACGGATGTACGAGAGTGGAAACTGTGACACTGTTAGTGACTACAGCTTTGAAATAGTGCAAATGTTCATCAATAGGCATTTGTGTAAGTAAATTGTGGTCATTCAGAACACCAAGTACTGTGCAGACAATAAAAATGATGATGCTGAGGTGAATTAATTGATTACAATTAATTCATGATTCCAATATTTAGTCGAATTTAAAAAGCTTAACTTAATTAAAATGCATATCTATAGGTGTATGTAGCAAGAGAAAAATGCCTAGACATATATCCAGCAAAAGGGTTTTAATGGTGTGATTAGGTAGTCTTTATTTTCCTCACGGTAATTTTCTAATTTTTTTCGATATAACATATAATATGAAAACTTAGACTTCTGGTCAAGATGGAGGCATAGGTGGACACACTGTGCCTCCTCGCACAACCAAAAGAAGGACAACAACAAATTGGAAAATAAAAAACAACCAGAACTGACAGAAAACCAAACTGTATGGAAGATCAACAACCAAGGAGTTAAAGAAGAAACATTCACCCAGACCTATAGGAGGGGCAGAGATGGGCAGCCGGGCAGAAAGGACTCACCAAGGCTGGCGGACGGTCCCACATTTGTGTGCGGATAAACAGGGAGGAACAACTGGGGAGCGAGACAGACCACACAAACTAGGGTCCCAGCAGGGAAATAAAGCCTCAAACCTCTGACTGAAAACACCTGTGGGGGTTGAGGCAGCAGCGGGAGAAACTCCCAGCCTCATAGGAGAGTCCATTGGAGAGACCCATAGGGTCCTAGAACATGCACAAGCCCACCCGCCCAGGAATCAGCACCAGAAGGGCCCAATTTGATTGTGGGTAGCGGGAGAAGTGACTGAAAACTAGCAGAGAGCAGAGCAAGTGGAACTGTTCCCTCTCAGTTCCCTCCCCGACAAACAGCATCACAACACAGCGATGTGGCCACCCCACCCTGGTGAACACCTAAGGCTCCGCCCCTTACTATGTAACAGGTGCGCCAAGACAACAAAAATGGCCCAAATGAAAGAACAGATCAAAGCTCCAGAAAAAAAAATACAACTAAGTGATGAAGAGATAGCCAACCTATCAGATGCACAGTTCAAAACACTGGTAATCAGGATGCTCACGGACTTGGTTGAATTTGGTCACAAATTAGATGAACAAATGAAGGATACGATAAGGGAAATGAAAGAAAATGTACAGGGAACCAACAGTGATGGGAAGAAAAACAGGACTCAAATCAATGGTGTGGGCCAGAAGGAAGAAACATTCAAGCACAACACAATGAAGAAACAAGAATTCAAAAAAATGAGAAGAGGCTTAGGAACCTCCAGGACGTCTTTAAACGTTCCAACATGAGTTGGGTACCAACTCATAAGGGTACCAGAAGGAGAAGAGGAAGAGTAAGAAGCTGAAAACTTATTTGAACAAATAATGAAGGAGAACTTCCTTAATCTGGCAAAGGAAATAGACTTCCAGGAAGTCCAGAAAGCTCAGAGAATCCCAAAGAAGCTGGATCCAAGGAGGAACACACCAAGGCATATCATAATTACATTAGCCAAGATTAAAGATAAGCAAAGAATCTTAAAAGCAGCAAGAAAAAAGGAGACAGTCACTTACAAAGGAGTTCCCATAAGACTGTCTGTTGATTTCTCAAAAGAAACCTTGCAGGCAAGAAGGGGCTGGCAAGAAGTATGCCAAGTCATGAAAGGCAAGGACCTATATCCAAGATTACTCCATCCAGCAAAGCTATCATTTAGAATGGAAGGGCAGATAAAGTGCTTCCCAGATTAGGTCAAGTTAAAGGAGTTCATCATCACTGAGCCCTTACTATATGAAATGTTAAAGGGACTTATCTAAGAAAAAGAAGATAAAAATATGAACAGTAAAATGACAACAAACTCACAATTAACAACCAAACCTAAACAAAAACAAAAACAAACTAAGCAAACAACTAGAACAGGAACAGAATCACAGAAATGGAGTTTACATGGAGGGTTATCATCAGGGGAGTGGGTGGGGAGAATGGGGGAAAAGGTACAGGGAATAAGAAGCATAAATGTAGGTAGAAGATAGACAGGGGGAGGTTAAGAATAGTAGAGGAAATGTAGAAGCCAAAGAACTCATATATATGACCCATGGACATGAACTAAAGGGGGGGTAATGCGGGTGGGAGGGGGTATGCAGGGTGGAGGAGAATAAAGGGGGGAAAATGGGACAACTGTAATAGCATAATCAATAAAATATATTAAAAAAAAGAACTTCCTAACAACGCAACATTTAATAGTACCTATTTTCTTTCCAAGTGAACCTATTAGAAACTTTTGAAATCTTATACTAAAATTAAATTAACTATAAGTGAACTTTCCCACCATGGTAGAGATTGTATCTCCTCAGTTTCAAATGGTTTTTGTATCTATAAAATTTAAGAAAACTACAGCAATTTTTATAAACACTTAATAAATTAAAATCATTAAAAAAAAAGAAAACTTAAAATAGAACATGTTAAACATCAAGTTTAGCTTAAGCAAAATGTACCTAGGAAGGTAAAGCAATTTAATAAAAACAAAAGCAAGTAAAGATAAGTCTTACAATATAACCCTTCTGCATCGCTCGCTGTCCCGGGGGGGCCGGGACGCAAGTCTTCTCTGTTTCCACAGAGAGTCGAGCCTGGCCCGCCACTGGCTGCGGTGACCAACACACCCCGTACCGCAGGCACTGACTGGGATCAGGTAGCTGGTGACGGCCAGTGTGCATGCCAACTGTAGCCAAGAATTGCTGGCACAGAAGAGGACAAATCACTAACCTTAACTGAGAATTCCTGAGGCTACTGCATCCATGGAGGGCCCAGGATGCAGTCCATGCCCCGGGCTGCAGGGTGGGCGTCAGTCTGCTGGGAGCCTCTAAACTCCCAGGGAGGCTGCGGACACTCATTGGCGGGCACATCTGCAGTTTTGTAAACTTCCTTTCCATCTCTCCCTTTTTCTCGCCCTGGACACACACACTTCCTTGGCCTGCTGTTTCCCAGAAAGGATGCAATGACACTGATCAGATGAGTAAACCAGGGGGACGGTTGTAAGGGCCACACTGTGTGCACGGGTGTCTGAGTGGCACCCAGCTCATCACACGTCCTTGCTGTCAGATGGCAGTAGATGCTAAAAGAGTGAGTCTGGAGGTCAGTGGCAGAAACTCCATGACCTTGTAGCATATATTAAGAAAACAACACCTGAGAACTTAAGTTGGGATAAGGCTGCAGCATAAAATAGGCTCTGGACACAGAGAGCTGATATCAACATGGTGCAGAAACTTCCACATACAAAGTCCCATAACTCAGTGACACAGTGTCCTAGCTGCCACCAAGCTATTAAATTCACTTCTCGAAGCTACAAAGCAGGGCAACATGCTCTTACTATAAAGAGGCAGGAAAAGAAGCAAGAACTCAACTCAACCTCATCACCTTAGCGCAGGTGGGGCGTGTAAAATTATGCCTGGATGGGAGACGGGTAACAAAGGCCAGTAGTGCATTAAAGTCTACCAAGACTTTAAACTGCCACATGCGCAGTCATTCATTCTCTACTAACCACAGTGGCACCACTAATGGGTTTCTCAGGCTGGTGGTGCCAACTGGCAGGCACTGTCTGGGTGCAGGGTGGGGGCTGTGCAAAATATTGTCTGGCTGTGACTCTTAATTTTTTTTTAAAATTAGGCTTCTACTAGATGTTTAGGCTGTGATGAGCTGGATCAATGATATTTAATTATTTATACATATTTATTGATGACAGAGAGAGAGAGGAACATCGATCAGCTGCTTTCTACACGCACTCCAACAGGGGATCAAACCTGCAACCCAGGCATGTGCCCTCACCGGGAATTGAACCCACGACCCTTCAGTGTACGGGACGATGCTCCAACCAACTGAGCCACACCGGCCGAGCTGGATCAGCGATATTTAAACGTCTTGACCTCTCACACATGTGGGAGACATGGTCCGGGACCATCAAGGGCACTGCTGTCTAGCCCAGCGCTTACGTCACTTCTGGGAGCAGTTGGGAGTGAAAAGAGGCCACATTTTCAAGTGAGAATGTTCACTTTTTGGCAGTGATAGCCTTGTATTAATTGACTCTATTCCAGGTAGATATCAATGAGAAATTCGTATATAGATAGCTAATGATTGCATATCCTTTGCATAATTACAATGACCTGAAGTGCTTTCAAAATACCTCATTAACTAATTAAAATGAGTCCTGTTGAAGTTATAATATCGTAATTCAAATCTCCTGCCCAAATATACTTGCAGAACTTCTGTTTCAAGATGGATTTAGAGAACTCAAAAAGCACTCAGTGCCTAATACATAGCCAAAGTCCTTCCCACCCCCTTTAAAGCGCCCTCACTGTGGCTCCTATTCCACCTTGTAGGGACCTTTTTGTCCTCCTGTTTCTGGATTGCTGTCTGTTTGCCATTTCCGGGAAAAGAAAGCCTTCAGCCTAACTTCACCCCGATTTCACTTTTCAGCTCTTGTCAGGCCTCTGCCAGCACGCCTTGCTGCTGCAGAGTCGCATCGGCACATGGGCTGCAGCGGCATCGGCTCCGGCATGTGCCAGGAGGTTGGCTGCAGACAATGTGCCTGCAGCCGTCAGCATCGCAGGAAACGAGACCTGCAGCGTCCACAGTGCCAGGGGCTGGCTGCCCTCCACTGAAGTCACACCATCTACCCAGCTCCCAAACTTTCCAATCCACTTTATTTACAAAAGACTTCAAATAAAATCCAGCACGTAAAACTGTAATGTACCTTGGGCAACAACTGTCAAAGAACAGTGAACTTCTCTGGGGAGGGAGGCAGGAGAAAGTGTAACACTCTCCAGGTCCACAGTAAATCAGTTCATTGTAAAAGAGTTTATTGAGACCACAGCGTAGATATCCAGTAACTGAAGCAAGATAGTTTCTTACAGCATGAATGAAATCGTTACATGTGTATAGACACACAGAGATAGAGTGGTACATACACACAGACATCTAATTAATTTAATCCATATATACAGAGAGAGAGAGAAGGAAGAGGAGGGGGGCAGGGAGGGAGGGGAGAGGGAGTGAAGGAGAGACCAGCCATCAACGGTAATAAATACAGCAACAGAATCAACAGTTTTAAAACTCAATTCTGTAGGATCGAACTTATTTTTCTAGCTTATAGGATTAAAACTGGATTTCAACCTAGAGGTAACGCATTGCCTTGACATTAAGAATAATGTCAGGCTGCGTAAATTTTTTTAAAAAGAATATGTGGCATTATTAGCCAGAGTAAGACATAACTGTTATGTTTAGGGAAAGAAAGCCTTTATTTGTTCCCTATACAATCATAACTCAATCAACCAAACAAGGCTGCCCCCACCCCTCAAGCCACCATTATAATGGGAGTTTTGTGTAAGCTCCTTGTTTGTACAAAAGCCTGATGCTAGAGTCTTCAGGGGTAATCCTAAAGCTGTTAGACCGAAATTAAAACAAATCTCGTCGGCAGATCTGGGTTTTTTAAGACAGCTCTGCGTAAGAGGGCCCTGCCGACTACACCAGGAGATAAGCCCCACACGGTCTCAGGGCGATCACTTCCGCACACATGGGCAGGGCATGGCAGTTCTCTAGTTCTTCACCTCACAGAAGAGCAAAGGCCTTGCAGGCACCGTGTGAAAAAGGAGCAGACTCCCTAGGACGTGCAGGCCTGCTATGTGCAAGCCTGTGTGCGAGGTGGACTTTGGCTCCTTAGACCTTCAACGTCAAACAGAAAAGTCAATGCTCCCTTGTGATATGGGCTCACCTATCACTAAAACTGAGGAGAGCTAGCAAGGAAGGGCATGCGTCCTGTTGCCACACGCTGACATCAAATGGGAACTTAGTAGTGCGGATTCACGGACGTCTGGATGGTGCCCAAGTTTCTGGTTCTTCTTAAACAAAAATCTCATCTCTGTCTCCGTCCCGGCACCCCCACCCCCATAACCCACACACCACAACCAGAATGTCTCGTGATGATCTCAGCATCACGTTTTGACACTTTAGAACAGAACCACGGAAACTGTCAGACATCTATTTCTATCTCCCTAGTTCCTATTTCCTCATGTGGACTTCTGCATTGTTTACGTCTTCATGGTCCCCTGGGCTCTTCTCAATTCAGGTTTAGAAGACTCAAGAATTCCCTGCTCCACTCTCCACAAACCACTTCTTGGAGGTGCATTTGTGTTTTGCTCGATAACAGCATCCACAACCAATCACCGAGCACGCTGAGGATACCAGGGGCTGGTTAGACCCTGGCAGCGTACCCCGACTCTACAGATCAGGGCAGCCTCAGAGTGTTGGGACAGTCAGGAGACCGGGGGCCATCAGCGGCACTAGGAACTTGGGGCCAGGGGGTGGGGTGGGGACAGGTGGGAGCTTCTGTGAGAGCAGAAAAGCATGCAATTCCTTTGAATCCGCTTCTTGAACCAATAAAACAAAATTCCTTCATACTTTGTGTAGGTGTTATGGTTGACTGGGAGGATTCCCTGCATGCAAACAGCTCTTTGCAAGCTGGAGACAGGCAGAGAAGCCTTTCTGAGAAGCGTTTCTCAGCTGAACTGTGTCTGTTGTCTGTTTCCAACAAAAATACTTTCTTAACACAGTGTCACTACACGTTGGTTCAGCAGAGCACGTGAACGAACTTAATACACTAGGGGAAATCAGAAATGGATTTTATTAAGTTTATTAGCAGCTAAAAACGCGATACTTCAACGGTGGGAGGAAAGTGATCCACCCACACAATTTGAGAGGAATGAACATTTGGCTTTAACTACAGCTAATATGTGAAACCTAAACCCTAGTTTTCCATCTAAAGACCTTTGGGGTCCATTTTTACACTACTCTGATCAAACCAGGAATTAAAGCTCTAGCCGGCTCGCTCTGGTCTTGGAGGGTGCTGGTGTTTCTCCGGTCACACCTCTGCACATCAGCATTTCCTCCGGCTTATCTCTCCCTCCCACCTTAGCTTAGCTTGGCTCCCAACCAAGGATGCATTTCTACCAATCAGATGCCACCGCTCCCCTCGGGGGGCCAGGAGGCCCAGGGAAGCGGAGTAGGCATGGGCAGAGGCACGGCAGGGGTCACATCAGGAGCCTTGCAGGGTCACTGATCTCTGAGGCCACTTCACAAAACAGGGTCTCAGCTAAGACAAAAGGTGGAGGAAGGGGCCCTCCATGCCACTCCTGCTCACGTTTTAGGCAGGAATGATGTATATGAACTACAAGAACAGCTGCCAAAAGGGGTCTTTGAAAACTGGCCACGGCTGAGGCTAAGTACTTTGTTTCCTTCTCACAATCACACCTAGAGGGATCTCCTGTTACCACCTTCCCTTTACAGAGGAGGAAACCAGCTGGGTAAGCAAAGTGACTTGGCCAAGGGCATGGGGCAGTGAAGGACAGGGCCAGAGTCTGAGCCCACACCTTGATCGCCTTGTGTCCAGCATCACGGCGGCAGCCAGCACTTCTTCCTGTATCAGAAGGTCTTTGACCCCTTGCATTGGAACTACCCCCGCACATCTGTCTTTTTAAACTGTGCCCTGGGTAATTCTGAGGCAGAGAAACATTTGTGGGTCACTGGACTAGCTGTTGTGAAGGACTTGGCCAGGACTGAACTGGTGGAGAAGAAGGGGTGCTCCTTTCAGATGCTCAAAAGAAAATGCAAGCCGGGGTTTTGAGGCAACTTGCAGTAATGAGACTCTGAAATATCAGACCTCCCCAGTTCAAGTCCACCCCCTCCCTGGGCTGTCCTGTTCACGCCACTCCCCAGTGGACCCTGTTCTCTAGATCTGCTCGGCCCCACTGTGGGCCCCACAGTTACGCCCTGTTTTGTATTATGTAGCTTTCCTTTGTTTTACAGGTGGTTCTTGCATAAATGCAATTCACAGACAACTGAGGGGATATGAAGTAAGTGACAATTCTTACACACAAAAAACGCTCAGGGCTACACTGTTTATAATGACGAAAAACTGTAAGCAAACAAAATGTCCAGCAGCCGAAGATTAAACAGACATTCTAAACAATGGTTTGAGGCATATTTAATGATATGGAAAATGGCTCACATTATGTCAGATGGAAACAGTAAAAAGAGCAAAAACCAACTCCATATGATTTTTTGAAGAACAAAAATAAAAACAAAAGATCGGAAGAAAATACATATAAATCCTGAGTGGGCATCTTTGGGTGGTCAGATGACAGGTAATTTAATTTTCTTTTTATATTTTTCTGTACAGGGTGTGGCAAGAGTAGGTTTCCAGTTCTGAGTATGGCAAGCAGACTTTATTCTTGTATTATTATTTACCAATTATTGTATTATTTTCCATACAAACAACCGCAAACCTACTTTTGCCCCACCCTGTATGAGACTTGTTTCCATGAAAACATATCATATTCAACTATCATGAGAAAATAGGAGCAGCAAAGAAAGAAAAAGTGAAAGCAAAAGAGAGACCCTGCCTTTCCTCAAAGAGCCTAAGATTTAATGTGGCAAATGAGCAAGTTGTGTCTGGAGCTGTTACGCTCGCCCTGTGCTCCCGGTGCACCTTGACCTCCTCCCTCCCAGTGCTCTCACGAAGCAATTCTGCATTACTGATGTCACTGTGCCTGGCTGACTCTCTGCTAGATGGTGAGGGCGGGCGGCACCCTCCTGGGTCACCCTTGCACTCACAGCACCTAGCAAGGCTCACACAACGCTGCCTTTCAATATGTATTTTTGCCTTAATGAATGAATGATAGAGGTCTCACTTCCCCAAATAAGCTATCAGTGCCTAGAGGGCAGGGCTCACATCATATATATTTCTGGATTTCCTGGAACAACAGAGTTGGGCATATAGTAGGTGCTTAATAAAGACTCGCTTGTCTGCTAGGGATGATGTGGAAAAGACGCGGGCCCGCACAGAGGAGCCAGCCTCCTGGAAGCCTGTCCAGAGCCCAGGCAGGACTCCAGCGGGAGTCAGTCGGAGCCCGCCTTCCAACTGCAAGTGCTGCACGGAACTGAAGGCTGATTTTGTTTGCTAAGAGATGCAGCGAGGGAGCCCCAGATCTTGATCTGCAAAAGCAGTCATGCCTTAACATACCGCTCCACCCCACCCCTTTTGGAAAAAAGATTGATAAGCATAATGATGATGTTTTAATGAGCTTAATTGCACATTCCTTATGGTCTTGCAGAGTTGCCAACCAGTACTTCGACATCCAGCAGTTTACTTGTAATAACTTTCCCCCCTTTCCCCACGCCGGGGAGCATAATTATTCCTGTGGTAATTTGGCCCTCGCTCCCTCCTCCCCTTCCTCTCTCTTTTTCTCGCTGTTTTTTTCCCTTTCTGGGAATGACTCTAAATGGGTATCTTTGAAAGAAGGGTGGCAGGCTGCTTTTGGTACAGGACTTACCAAGAACCCTTTCATCAAAGAAGTCCTTGTGAGCATGCTCTGGACCGGAGCCAATCAGATCATCTCGCTGTCTGTTTCTGAAGAAAATCTGACCCTGGTATGCTAGTCAAGCCCGTGTCTGCAGACAGGCTGACTGCGCTCCTAGGCCAACCTGTCTTAGCCGACTGAAAAAATGCTGAAGGGAAAATTACCTGTTTGGCTCCAGACGGAATTAACGTGTTTTTTTTTTTTTTTTATATATGTACACACAAGTATGTTTATTATTTTTTTTGTTTAAAACTGTTTGCCTATCTAATATATTCATTAATGTTATCTGGTCAGTACTCAAAACATTTTGAAATATGTGCAAATGCAATAAGGCTACAAGGCCTGGAGGCAAAATAAGATGAATTTTCTAATTAAATGACAGAAAGCTGTTTTGGGACTAACAAATGGCAGTGGTATAATCTGTTTACAAGCTCTGCTCCGTGCAGGGACACACTTGGTCCACAAACTGGCCCTGGTGGGCTACAGAGCCTGGGTACTCCACACCCGACCTCCTCAGCTGCCCCTTTTGGAACCACACCCCACCTCAGATCAAATACCAAAGGCAGATATTATGGCCCCAGCCTTGGCAGACCCTGGCCCCTCCTTAAACAGCATGGGGCTCAGCTCATCTGCGGGGGTCCGCTTTCCCCTGTCATGGGTGCTAAAGATATGGCACCGAATTTTACGTAAACTTATCATGTGCACGGGGTTCCTGAAATGTCTTCCCTTCTCTTCTACCCCTAGCCCCCAGACCATCTTATGAACACATTTTTGACATTTCTGGACAATTCCAGAAAAATAGCCTAAGTGAGAAATATGTTTATAGTAGCTTATTTGAGGAGCAGACATGACACATTTCCTCTTTCCTGGACCCATTCTACGGTGTCACCCTCCTCTTCCTCCAAAAGCCCAGGTTTGTGGATGCGGCACACACAGCTGTCCCCAAATGCTGGGCGCTGCTGGGCCAGCTGCCAGGGCACAGAGACAGAGGTGTGACCTTTGCCCTCAAGGAGAGGGTGTGGGCACCTCTGTTCCTGGTGTCTTCAGGATTAGCTTGAGTGATTAAAAAATAATAGCAGCTCCTTACCACTGAAGTTCTAACAGCAGCATTACGTAAAGGTGATTGAAATATTGTGCCATGTATTTCTTCTTTGTACTTTTCAGAAATTTCCAGAATTTCTACAATGAACTTTTACTTTTGTAGGTATAAAATATGCTTAAAAAAAAAACAAAAACTTCTTGGGAGCACGGAGCAGGCACATTCCTGAATTAAGTGGAGTCGACTTGGGGACAATAGGCCAGGCAACACCCGGGGATGGGATGGTCGGAGGGGGTCTGCATGAAAAGGGGGGAATCTTAATAAGCTGGGGAGCTTGAGAGTCACAGCTGGCTTGGGCTAAGTCCCTGGGGTGTTAAATCAAGTAATAACAAAAATATGAATGTGTTTTACATAGGAGATTTCATAACTTCCTGAGACGTAAACAAGCCCCCCCCCGCTTGGTCGTCCCTTCCTAAGGAATGTCTATGTTCCTGCTTTTGGCTCAACTTCCCCACCAAGTTTTCTTTGTCCACAGAGACAGTCAGTAGCCCTGGGGTCTCTGGTGGTCCAGCCTGCACATGTGTGTAATAACAGGGGCGATGTCAAACCGAGGGAAGGGAAGACGTCTGTGTGCTCCATCCCTCCCCAGCTCCTGGATTCCTACCTATGCCGTGCACATAACTCTCCTTGTACAGTTTCACACTGGACCCTGGAAAGGGCACACAGAAATTCTCTGATGCTTTGGTTCACTCTAAGCTGAAGGATTTCTTCCTGGGAGTGTTTTCTCTTTTATAATCCCCATGAGGTCACGCAGATAGGCTGAAGTTGGGGCTTTCCCAGCCATAAGAGAAAGAGATATCAAATTCTTTTTGCATATTCACAAAAAATAATCTTAACCCTGTTCCTGGGTAGGCAGACATACATCTGGGTGGGCGGGGGTAGTTTATTTTTGCCCTTGCACAGTTTCTTTTCCCACACCAAGGGAAAAGAGCTAATTTTCATCACCTAATTGTTCTTCTGAATGACCAATGGAAAAAAAACGATGGAAAAAATTCCTTGCAAACAGCGCATGACAGGCTATAAAACTATTAGATAACAGTAAGTGTCGGTTTAGTCTCAACAGCAGGTTGCTGTTTACTCTGGAGGAAAAATGCTCATATTTTAGCAGAATAAACTCTTTCTAGGATTTTTTTTTTTTTTTTTTTTAAGGCAGAGAGGGGAAGGGAGGGAGAAAGAGAGGGAGAGAAACATGATCGGTTGCCTCTCACACGTGCCCCAACTGGGGACCGAATCTGCAACCACGGCATGTGCCCCGTCCTGGAATAAGACAGGCAGCCTTTCCCTTTGCGGAACAGCGCCCGGCCAGCTGAGCCACACTGGTCAGGGATCTTTCTAGGACTTGAACACTGTCTACCGCTCTGAGAATAGTAACTGAAAAAGCAAAAAAACTTCAACTCATTCCCCTTCCAATGATGGCGAAAGTGGCTTTGGGGTATTTGTTCTTTCCAGTTATGGGATTAAGGGTTGTACTATTTTACATTCAAAAGCCTGAAACTTCTTGGTTTTTTTTTTTTTTAATTCATACATATAAACCTGGAGAAGGAATTCTTTTTGCAGAAATAAGTTCTGAGCCTGACAGCTGACGATACATTTCACTCTGGACATGTTGTAAGTAGAATGTCCACTCACTGCCATCTTCTTAGGGTAGCATCTATTTTATGTCATCTTTTCTTTTTAAAAGGTCATTTTTCCAATGTGTAACTAAGTCTGATTTAAGTGATAAAAAGCTTTCTATAAAATACACATACAAATGAAAAAAATCCTTTTTCCAGGCCACATGTCTAACTTACTGATTTGTAAAATATGGTTTCAAACTCCACGAACTACAGGCCTCTGTCACACACGCGCGCACGCACACACACACACACACGTAAGTGGGATAAAAAGTCCGTGTGAATGAAATGAAGAACCAAAAACAAGCCCGCACTGCACCCAAAGGAGAGACTGCCAAGCCACCGCAACCCCATGAAATGGAAGTTAAGGAGGTAACTAGCAGGACTCTAACCAGGCACCGGAGTTCTTTTCCTTCCTTTTTTTTTAACTTATCATTTTCTTTTTTTTTGTTTAAATTAAATCTATTGTGGGGGCATTGGTTAACAAGACCACAAGGTTTCAGGTGCACTGTGATACTGGATCTGTGCGTTGCGCTGTGTGCCCACCACCTAAAGTGTTCTTTCTCCCCAAAACACCCGCATCGGGGTTGGGGGATGCGACACAGAAAACAATTCACGGTTTAGTAAGTGGAGGAAACATTTAGTCTGAAGCTGTTCACCTGCCTAAAGCAAGCAGGACTGGTCAAACCCTGGCGGCCACAGCAAGGCAGGAAGTACATTTTTAGTGGGCATTTTCC
Source organism: Macrotus californicus (assembly GCA_007922815.1). Lineage (NCBI taxonomy): Eukaryota > Metazoa > Chordata > Mammalia > Chiroptera > Phyllostomidae > Macrotus > Macrotus californicus. The sequence continues at coordinate 2,176 of VMDR010002103.1, read as the reverse complement.
CACAGAATATCCCCACTGAGGGAGAATCATACCTTCAGCATTTTCAAAGATTTCTCAGATGGGACAAAGGTCAGAAAGTGCTAGGGCAGCAGGGATGAAGTGGACGTCTGTGAGTTTCTCTTTCAGGAACTGCAGCTGGTGAGCTGGAGATGCCTCTGTAATTAGGACATTAATTCTGTTCCAGGGCAGTAAATAGTGTAATTCAAATAGCATGAACCAGGAGGGGACAGTGACAACAAAGGAAGAGGCTCTGCTTGGAGCCGGACTGGGCTCGGCCCGGTGGCCCTGACCATGGGTTACACCACAGCTCAGTGGGCAGGGACGGGTAGTTAACACCAGCAAACTCTGAGAACTGCATATTGCGGCTTCTCTATACCCGTTTCCACTTCATAGTCCTTTACGTTACCTGTGCATAGTTATGTCCACCCTATGACTTGGGCTCTTCTCAACCTGAGAAGAGAGACCTGCTTCTCTCTGAATTCTGAGTTAACCCCATCGTTGTGGTTAGACAGATGCATCTGGTACCTGATTGGATAAGACCAGGTAAGCTGTAGCCATTAGGGGATGCTACCCGACCTGTCTATTCTACCATCATCAAAACTCACTGTTGAGCAAAGCAAGCATGAGCTGCCACCTGCAAGGGTTTTAATGTGTCAAAATGATTGCATAACCAATGAGAGTAGAGAGCCACTCCTTACTCTGCAGGTGCTCGGCATTAAGCACATCCTTTCCCGTGGCACCACCCCACAACGCGTGAGCTCTGGGTTGGCACGTGGGAGTTCTAGGCTCTTATTCCAGTTGTTCATTTTAACGGAGGGATGGACAGTTTTATTTCTTCTGTTGATCCTGTTTACAAAGGTGACTATAATTGCCTCCAATGGGACTCTAAGCTTTAGAAACAATGAACAATATGTTAAATGATGTTTTAATGCTCCCCCACGATGCCCAACAGGGTCTGAATAGCTTGTTTTACAATCGCCCCTCCCTGTCTCTCAGGGTCACATGACATTAGGCAACACCTCTAACTGCTCCTAGAGCTGTTTAGAAGAGAACGCACATGCGTTCCTCTACCCCCTCACTCCACACCAATATCTCCCATCACTTCTTAAAATGTCGTTAATAATCTCTCAAGGTGCACACTTCACTGCCACGCATAAAATTGCTCAATGCTAATTAAATTGCAAAAGGCTTTGCCCTAACAATTTCAATCATACATTAAATGCAATTAATGAAATGAATGAGATAAAAACGTTTCCAAAATTCAGCCCAGGTGTATCTTGGGCACAACACCTACAAATATCTGAGGCCAGGTGTCCCAACAAGAAGTACTTGGGCCAAAAGATCTTAAAGCAAAAACCTTATGGCCAAGAGGATCCTAATTAAAAATGTTTACGTACAACCAATCAGGTTTTCTTTGGTGGTGCAGTTCACCAGCCTCTCAGAGATTACCCGAGGGAGGCAGCAGGGTGGAGAGAAGGCGGTGGTTGACCAGTTGGTGTCTAAAGGGATGACTTGAAAGTCACATGTGAGTCAGCAGACCACAATACCCATGGGCTGCTCTTGCCTTCCACTGACCCTTCCTCCCAAGGTGCAGCTTACTTTGCTGGGTATTCTCTCCCCTTTCTAGGCTGCTCTTGGTGAATATCACAAATGGAGTTCATCTAGATACCTATGCTTATGAGAAGGGAGAGACTGGTGTTTCCAGGGCTGGCCCTGCACAGTTACCTGCTTAAAACCGGCCCTTGGTAGGAATGGTCCTTAACTGGTTTGGTATTTGGCCATCTCTCACCCAAACAGCATAGCACTGGAATTAGCTTTGCTCATTGCTTAGGCAAAAATGCAAATTAGTGTGTTTTGTTTGGCTTAGTTGGTGTTTGAACAAAGCTTAGGTCGAATGCTTTAAGAGAGGCCATGCATACTGCAGTTCACCCCAGCCCCCACTCCTTGTTGTGTGACATCTGGCCTGCCTCACCCCACACATCATGTGACCCACTTGCTCCCACAGCCATCTGACCCCTGGGCTAGAAGCAAAGGTGTACCTTGCGGGGGCCTTTTCTTAGTAATTATTGAACATTGCTGTCTTCCCTTTATAATATAGAGTCTATATGATTAGCTACCTAGCAGGGAGTTAATTATTGAGCACCTACTGTGTGCCTGCAAGGTGAGACACTGGAGT